>CANNZV010005331.1:0-28360 GCA_947561585.1 Caprella mutica
GTCACCGTGGAAATCATATTTAACGTGAGGCGCTTGCCCGGTAACTTCTGAATCGGTGTCTCACCCTTCGGTGCGTAGCTGCGGCCATGCTGGCATTGATTTTTGACACCCGTCTCGTCGCCCCAGTGAATCACACCGTTCTCAGCTGCAGCGCGAGCCTTAATAGCAGGATAGTCCTCGTCCAACCACTGCTTCACCGCTTCAGATTGTTGTTCATAAGCTTGCTTAGCCGGTTTCTGAGGGGTAAAACCCCAACGGTTTAAATAAAGACCGGCCGTACTTAAAGGCAATGTCACGTGACAACGACTACGAGCCAGTTCAATGACAGCCCTCCGTGTCCACAACGCATGGCTGAAGCCTAATTCATCGGGCATATACATTTTCATCAAACCCTGAATACGCAGTGCCTGCTCCGCATTCAGTTTACGGCGCTCGTTCAGTTTAGCGCCACGCTGACCACCTTGAATGGCAGCTTCCTCACTTTGTTTACGGGCAACGCGATACCAATCACCCACGGTACTTTCATGCACACCGACAAGATTAGCTATCTCAGCACGTTTATAACCGGCTGCACGCATACGAAAAGCAATTCGACGCTTTTCTTCTTGTGCCTCAGGGCTAGAGTGGCGACCATCTGTTTTAATCATAAGGTCAATATAACAGCTTTGAATCGTGAGCGCGGCTATTTATTTAGCGGGTTAATACCTCATGTTTTTTTATAAAGAGGGGAATTCAAAAGTATTCCAAACTGGTTTAATTTCGACCACCGCCTGAACCACCATTCGAGCCTCCGCCTGAACCACCATTCGAGCCTCCGCCTGAACCACCATTCGAGCCTCCGCCTGAACCACCATTCGAGCCTCCGCCTGAACCACCATTCGAGCCACCACCTGAACTACCATTCGAGCCACCACCTGAACCACCATTCGAGCCTCCGCCTGAACCACCATTCGAGCCACCGCCTGAACCACCATTCGAGCCACCACCTGAACCACCATTCGAGCCTCCGCCTGAACCACTATTAGAGCCACCACCTGAACCACCATTACTCCCTCCTCCCTGGGATGACCCATTATCCGGTGACGGATCGTTGTTTGGCGAAGCATTAAGGGCCGGAGCATTCTGGCTGCTATTATCAGACTTGCTGTCACCCTTTCCATCGGGCTTTTTCTTTTTTAATTTAATGTTCTTTTTAAACTTCTCACGCAGGAGCTTTTGTTTTTCTACGGGCAAAGCTTTGAAACGCTTAAATTGTTCACGCAAACGTTTTTTCTTAGGCTCAGGCATATTCTGAAAACTCTGGAACTTCCCACGCAACTCCTCCCGCTGCCCTTCAGGTAATTCCTTCCAACGCCCAAACTGTTGACGGGTTCTATTACGTTGCTCATCATTCATTGCCTTCCACTGAGCCAGACCACGCAAAATTGCATTACGACGCTGCGCTGGTAATTGATCCCAATTTGTCGATAATTTCTGCAATGTTTTTTGCTGTACTTCGTTTAACTGACTCCACACAGGAGCAGCCATACTTATTTCTTCAGCCATTATTACGCTCGTCCAGCCACACGTGGCCATCAGTAAGAGTATTAGCAGAACCGATTTAAACATCACTTTCACCATCATTCATAATTTCGGTTTCCTGACCCTGTGGGTCATCCAGCAATAGGTCTATCTCGACCCCCATCCCCTCCAATCCGGCGATGGTGCCTAAAAATTCAAGCAGATCTATCTCAGGCATTAGCTCATCAGTGGCACAAATAGTCGTTGAAAACAGACAGAGCAATAACAATAATGCTACCGGACTAGCTTTGTGTATCAAGGCTTCCCTCCTTTTCCAGCCACTCTAATAGTTCAAGATCCTGATAAAACTGCAAGTCATCCTGAGCAGCCATAATCGATAGATCTTCGAGCATGACATTGCCAGCAGTCTTTGTGGGTGCAGTACTAACAGAAGATTGAGGCTCCAATAACAATGCCATCGCCACAACAACAGCCCCCAATCCGGCAACTACTGCCATTCCCCAGGGTGCCAAAGAGAATTTGGAGGAACTGCGTTGTGATAATCGTTTACCCTCTTGTTCTAATGCTGTCCGACGTGCCGCACGTAACTGACCCGCAACCGAAGGTGCCACAGGCTGACGCAACTCATCAACAGCTTGTTTAAGCCAAACCGGCTCCGCCATTTTGCTTTCTTCAGACGGGTTCATAATAGTCCTCAAGTTTTTCTTTCAGTACTGCTAACGCGCGTGATAAATGTGTTTTTACACTACCGGTACTACACCCCATAACATCTGAGGTAGTTTTAGTATCCAAACCTTCAACCATGCGCATCATAAAAGCCTGCTGCTGGCGTAATGGCAACTCATGTACCGCTATTTCAAGCTGGCTCATCGTGCTTGATGTTGCCAACTGTTCATGCGGCTGGAGATTTGCCTGACCGCTCACTTTTTCCAGGGGGCTACTGTCATTATCCGTATCAGTGACACGGTCAAACCAACCAAACAGCCGGTGGCGTAGCGTATTTTTCCGATGGCTGTCAGTAATTCGATTATGCAATATCGTAAAAAACAGGGTGCGCCACTCACTCGCCGGACGTTGCCCATATTTAGTTACCAGGCGGATCATCGTGTCCTGCACCACATCCAGCGCCTCATCGTGATCTGACAATGCTACCAACGCAATGCGATAAGCCCTTTGCTCAAACTCAGCAAGGAAATCATCCAGCGTTTCCGGTAATGCTATCTCTCCGTCCTGAATCGTACCCAGTGCCAAATCACTCACGCTTACTTACTGTGAAAGTTCACACCTTTCATTGATCTAGGCAAAAGCGAACTTTCATGGCTGTTGCTATTAAGACTATATTTCACTATACGAAACGAAAGTCAGTCTTCATGGCTTAGATTATAGGAGATTAACAGTCTCCCCCCATTCCGACAGCCGTTTCCAACACAGCCGCCTGTTCTGCATTATCACCAAAGAACAATGCCTGTAAAGTAAGCGTTGAAGAAACTACAAATATTCTGATATTTTCAACCACATCATTGCGGGGAAAGCAGGTAAACGGAAACAGACGCCATTGGTTGACAGAGATGGAAAATATTTTTGTACTTTATGTGCTGGATATGCTGTTATCAGTGCTTCGATGCCTTTTATCAGAACAACATGCTAAAAACTTATGTTTTCCTAATTGTGGCCATTATCGCTGAGATTGTGGCGGCCAATGCACTCAAATCCTCACATCAATTTACACGCCTTTGGCCCAGCGTACTGTCACTGACATCTTATGGCATCTCATTATTTCTATTAACCCTGGTGTTGAAACAAATACCTCTGGGGGTGACTTATGCCATCTGGTCGGGCGTCGGCATCGTGTTTGTTGCGCTTATCGGCGTTTTGTATCACAAGGAAGCGATAGATTTAGCGGCCATTATAGGTATGGCGCTCATCATCGCAGGTGTATTAGTCATCAATCTGTTTTCGAAAACGATAAATTAAAAACGATGCAGAATAGAAGCTTCCCGTGTGGTTATGATATTTCTCAGGTACGTTTATGAAACTCGCTACTTTTAATTTGTTCCAATTTGTCGAACCCGGTTATTACTGGTACGAACGCGAACCACGCAACACCTACGATACTGAAGACTGGAAGGCCAAAACTAACTGGATTAAACAGCGTTTAAAGGAAATGGATGCTGATGTCGTCGGTTTTCAGGAAGTTTTCAGCATAAACGCCTTACAGAAGTTATGCAGAGAAGCAGGCTATAAACACTTTGTGACAGTGGATGTGCCCGTCACACGTGATGAAGATCATAAAGTCTATTATAAATCTGTCGTTGCTATGGCTTCACGTCATCCTTTGGATAAGCCGCGAAGTGTAGAAATGTACCCTGATATTAAACAGGATCTACGCCTGCGGGATGATTTCACTTTTAGCCGCCAGCCCGTTTGCGCCGATGTAGACGATCCCACGTTAGGTAAAACGACCGTGTATGTCGTGCACCTGAAATCCAAACGACCGATGACCAGCACGATAGAATACTCAAAAAAGACTGAATGGCAGGAACGTGTCAGAGACAGCATGATGCGCTTATCACGCGGCACTGTCGCCTCTATGTTGCAGCGTAGCGCGGAAGCCACACTGCTTTATCACAGTATGTGTGGCGTATTAGCAGAAAACCATGATCGCCATATAGTCATCCTGGGTGATATGAATGACAACCAGAACTCAACACCTCTGCGTGCCCTGACCATGCGTAACCGCATCTACAATATCGGTGGTATTGATGCCGATGAATGGCCGGATGGCGTGAAACATTACCTGCATGATAATCGCCTCACTGACAGCTTCCGTGTTGCACCAAACATGTCACGCCAATTACGCCCGTTTACCCACATCCATCGTGGTAAAGGTAATAGTCTTGACCACATCCTGGTCTCCAATACGCTGAATCCCCACAATCCACAGGCTAAAGCTGAAGTGGTGCACTATGAAGTACTGAACCAGCATTTGGATAAAGATGGTATCGAGAATAAGCTACAATCTGACCATGGCCAGGTATTGATTGAGTTATTACCGGCCAGCGAAGAAACAACGACTCCTAACCCGACTATCAAGAGCCAGAAAGATGTCCTCACTCGCCAGAACTTTGTTGATCTCGCAGGGGGTGTTTTCCAGTCACATAAACACTTCCGGCAGTGGAGTAGTCACGATAAATGGAAAAACTTCTGGGCCTTCTTCTTTGATAATGACCATGGCTGGGTGACTTCTGTCTATGGCCAGACCCCGGTAGATGAGTTGCATCAGAAAAAGCACCATAGCATCGAACACATCATCCCCCAGGTCTTCCTGGATCGTTATCTGGTACGCCAAAAAGTGCCGCGTCATGTTAGATATGGTGCAACAGCCAATCCATTTAATATGGCACCATCAGAACGTGGTCTAAATGCAAAGCGTTCGAATTTCCCCTTTGATTTTGAGGGCGACAAAGTGATCCGCCCTAACAATATAAAGTTAAAACCGAATACATTCACCACCGGCCTTGATAATGAAAATGAGTGGGTCATCCCTTCCCGAAACCGAGGTGATGTTGCCCGCTCAATCCTCTATATGCTGCTGAGTTATGAGATCGACGAATTATATAACCGTCATATTGAAACATTGGTGCATTGGGCAAAGATAGACAGCCCCAGCGCTTGGGAAATCGCTTACAACAACTGGGTTTACCAGCGATTAGGTATCCGCAATCCGTTTATTGATGAGCCGGAAAAAGCATTAGTTTTGCTCAACAACCGTGATCTGATGAATTCGCTTGAGGTGCGAGGCGAATAAATACCCAATAAAATAAGCCCCACCGAAAGATGGGGCAAACAAGAGATCAAACTCTAAAAATTAAAATGCTCAGAAGATTATGAGGGCTTCACTGCAACGAACTGCTTACGCCCATCACGCATAATCAAAACTGCCAGCGGCCGACCTTCAGCAGCCCCCTCAACTTTGGATTTCAACTCATCCGGCGTCGAAACCTTTGTATTATTAACCGATAAAACCACATCTCCTTTCTTCAATCCTGCCCTAGCAGCTGGCGTATCTGGCGCCACGTCCCTGATAGCAACTCCGCCCTGGCTCAACTTACTGGCTTCACGTTCTTGCTGTGTCAACGGCGCTACTGCCAAACCTAATGAGCCGGACTTTTTGGAGCTTGTAACCTGAGTTACCTGAGAGTCATCCTCTAAACGGTCAATCTTCACCTTCAGTATCTTCTCAGAACCATTACGCAAAACCGTCATCGCTACCTGCTTGCCAATAGGGGTGCTTCCTACCAGAAGCGGCAAGTGATTAGCTGATTCTACAAGCGACTGATCAAACCCGACTATCACGTCACCGGCCTGTACTCCGGCCTGATCAGCAGGGCTTGAAGGTTGAACACTGGCCACTAAAGCACCATCGAGCTTCTCCATGTCGAAGGAGTCAGCCAGTTCCTGATCTAAACTTTGAATATGTACGCCCAGCCAGCCACGACTCACTGTACCGCTAACTTTTAATTGCTCAGCAATATTTTTAACCAGATCGACAGGAATAGCGAAAGAGATCCCCATATAACCACCACTACGGCTATAGATTTGCGAATTAACGCCCACCACATTGCCGTCCAGGTCAAATAGCGGGCCACCGGAATTTCCCGGGTTTACGGCGACATCAGTTTGGATAAAGGGTACATAAGTCCCGTCAGGCAAACTCCGCGACAAAGCACTTACGATGCCTTGTGTAGCAGTATGATCAAGCCCGAATGGCGCGCCAATTGCGACCACCCACTGCCCTACTTCCAGATTATCAGAACTGCCAAGATTGACCTTAGGTAAGCCTTTTGCATCGACCTTGAGCAAAGCGATGTCACTTTTTTCATCCTGGCCTACAATTTCAGCGTTTAGCTCACGCCGATCATTCAACGTCACAGTGACACTTTTAGCACCATCAATGACATGGGTGTTGGTGACGATGTAGCCATCATCCGAAATGATAAAGCCCGATCCCATCGCTTCAGCACGGCGTTGTTGTGGTGCTCGCGGCATATTCTTGAAAAACTCGCGGAACTGCTCTGGCATTGCCTGTCCATTAGGGAGCTCAAACCTGTCCTGCATAGCAGTTTTCTCATTACCTCCCGCCTGCACCTTGATGTGCACAACTGCATCACGATTTTGCTTAATCAGCTGGGTTAATACAGGTAACTCTCCAGCATATGCCACAGGTGGTGCAGCCTGGAAGGCCAATGCTCCTAATAAAGCACCGCTGGCCAGAACGGGTAATGTACGTTTTTTTAATGACTGGATAGAAATCATGCTTCCCATGTCCGCTTCCTCTTAATCAATTATGATGAGGACATACTACCCATACAAACCTTACGGCAAGTTTTCGAAAAGATTACAAATAATTAACCCGCTAATACTGCATCACATAAATCAGCCGTTATCGGATGTTGCATCTTATTTTCCACATCCAGGTAAATCGGACTCGAATTACACTCCAATAAATAATATTCATTATCAACCGTGTGTTTGATATCAATACCGCTGTACTTCAAGCCCAACTTTTCTACAGCCAGAATACATTGCCATTGCACTGCTTCAGGCAGTTCTACCAACGTGTAACTCACTTCACCACTTTGGTAACCAAGTTCTCCACGGAAGTCGATAGTATCCTCCGGGACATTGATTGCTACGGAAGAACATACTTTCCCCCCAACCACCATTACCCGTAGATCATCACCATAGATGCGTTGTTGAATAATCGACGGAGCTTCTGTTAAATGCATTAACCCGCCACTATCCAATAAATCATTCGCCGATAAAGTCAACGATCCGCCCGCAGCGGGCTTAATGATACACTCCCCGGTAGCCCGGATAAACGCCTCGGCTTCCTCTGGTTCATTGCTAACCAAAGTTTTAGGCATTTTACAGGGCACACTTTGCATCACAGAGATCTGGAAAGGCTTACGTCGTGATATTAGGCTTTGAGATGGTGGGTTAAACATATTCACCCCAGCCTGCTCATAAGCCAGTAATAAACCTAGCAGAGTGTCACTACGGTCTCGCTGAAGACCAAAACACTGATACCACTCACTCCAGTTAAGGCTTTGGCCTGATTGCTGGTCAAATTTTTGCTGATGTGGATACTCTGCAGCCTGAGCGCACACCAGAACACCGTGAACTTTATCAGGGCTAATATCCCAGCCCTTCCAACTTATCCTGCCATTTTCCCAGGAAAGCGCCCCATAGCATCCGTCTACGCCATAAGGGTCAATATTGATAACTTCAGCCCCGGAATCAATAAAATATTTAATTTGATGAGCAGTTTGCGTTTGGCGGGCATATCCCACAACTATTATTGTTTTTTTATCCATCGTTCAACCATTTTTATAGCAATTCATTAGAGTTATTAGCAAACAGCCATATGCAAAAGTATCTACATATGGCTGCTGTTCAATCAAAAGCTGTATCTAAATATTTTCAATAGGGTGGCAAACCGCCATCTTCCTCACCAATCGCTAGTGTGCTTACTTCCGGTGGCTTGGCAGGACCATCCTGAATCGGTGGTGGCAAACCGCCATCTTCTTCACCAATCGCCAGTGTGCTTACTTCCGGTGGCTTGGCAGGACCATCCTGAACCGGTGGTGGCAAACCGCCATCTTCCTCACCAATCGCCAGTGTGCTTACTTCCGGTGGCTTGGCAGGACCATCCTGAATCGGTGGTGGCAAACCGCCATCTTCTTCACCAATCGCCAGTGTGCTTACTTCCGGTGGCTTGGCAGGACCATCCTGAACCGGTGGTGGCAAACCGCCATCTTCTTCACCAATCGCCAGTGTGCTTACTTCCGGTGGCTTGGCAGGACCATCCTGAACCGGTGGTGGCAAACCGCCATCTTCCTCACCAATCGCCAGTGTGCTTACTTCCGGTGGCTTGGCAGGACCATCCTGAATCGGTGGTGGCAAACCGCCATCTTCTTCACCAATCGCCAGTGTGCTTACTTCCGGTGGCTTGGCAGGACCATCCTGAACCGGTGGTGGCAAACCGCCATCTTCTTCACCAATCGCCAGTGTGCTTACTTCCGGTGGCTTGGCAGGACCATCCTGAACCGGTGGTGGCAAACCGCCATCTTCCTCACCAATCGCCAGTGTGCTTACTTCCGGTGGCTTGGCAGGACCATCCTGAACCGGTGGCGGCAAACCGCCATCTTCCTCACCAATCGCCAGTGTGCTTACTTCCGGTGGCTTGGCAGGACCATCCTGAACCGGTGGTGGCAAACCGCCATCTTCTTCACCAATAGCCAGCGTGCTTACTTCCGGTGGCTTGGCAGGACCATCCTGAATCGGTGGTGGCAAACCGCCATCTTCTTCACCAATCGCCAGTGTGCTTACTTCCGGTGGCTTGGCAGGACCATCCTGAATCGGTGGTGGCAAACCGCCATCTTCTTCACCAATCGCCAGTGTGCTTACTTCCGGTGGCTTAGTTGGACAATCCTGGGTAGGCGGCAAACCACCATCCTCTTCACCAATAGCTGCTGTATTTACTTCCGGCGCTTGGTTATTATTTCCACCCTGCTCCTGAATTTGCTGAAGTAGTTGCATTAATAGCAATAAAATCTGCTCAAACGAGTTTGAATTGAAAGGAGATTGCTGTGCTACAAATCTATTACTTCCTTCATGGACAGGGCATTCAGCCTTCTGCTGCTGATTAACCTGAACGTTCTGCCCAGGTACCTGATATCTAAATATTCCGTTCATAAGACGAATCCTTAATATTTTTTTAGTGAAACAAGTTAGTGGTTCAACCATATTCAAGAGGAATATAGTCCCTCGAACAACACAAACTTGCCAGAACATCTGATAGGTGGGACGCCCCTTGAAATTACAAAACAGTAATGGCAAATAAAGCATCAGACCACTTATGCTGGTTAGTGATTTAACTATACGAACGAGGAATATAATCCCTCGAATAGCACGAACTTGTCAGAACATCTGATAGGCGGGACTCCCCTTAAGATTACAAAACAGTAATGGCAAACAAAGCATCAGATCACTTATGATGTTGAGTTATGAATATCCTGCTTGTAGAAGATGATACCGCCACAGCCAGCTTTATCCGGAAAGGATTAGGTGAGCATGGCTATGTGATTGACCATGCTGCTGATGGTGAAGATGGTTTGCACCTGGCTTTAAATAACCCCTACGATGCGATGATTATTGATCGCATGCTACCCAAGATGGATGGCCTGGTAATCATCCAAACCTTACGCTCAAAAAAGATTGAGGTGCCGGTACTCATCCTGAGTGCATTGGGAGAGGTCGATAATCGCGTCGAAGGCTTACGGGCTGGTGGTGACGATTATCTGGTAAAGCCCTACGCCTTTAGCGAATTACTCGCCAGACTACAAGCCTTATTAAGACGCGCACAGCCAGTACAGGAACAAACACTGCTGAAACTGGCTGACATGGAAATGGATCTAATGAAGCGTCAGGTGAAGCGGGCCGGTAAGGTTATCAACCTTCAACCAAGAGAGTTTACCTTGCTGGAGTATCTGTTAAGAAATACCGGGCAGGTAGTCACACGCACCATGTTGCTGGAAAAAGTCTGGGACTATCACTTTGACCCACAAACCAATGTCATTGATGTCCACATTAGTCGCTTGCGCGGCAAAATAGACCGGGAGTTTGATCTGCCACTACTGCACACAATTCGTGGTTCAGGGTATATGTTGTATGATCAGACGGCTACTTAATACCAGTGTATTCCGGCTGTCACTGGTCTATGCACTCCTCTTTAGCCTGGTCGCCGCCGCCGCAATGGCCTCCATTTATTGGGTTGCAGAACACCACATCACACGTCAGATTGATGCCCGCTTACAACTTGAGGCTGACGTATTATTAAACCGCTATGGCGTCGATAATACAGAAGCCCTGCTCAGTGATATCCGACAACACAACCAACGTGCCGACACCGCTCAGGGAGAACGGTTTTACTCTTACGTTTTTTAAATCGCCGTCAATACGACATGGCTAAGCATTTTGAACCGGAATACACCAGCCAGAATGGGCGTCAGCTATTTGGCACCCAGCCACTCAATAAGACCATCAACTTTTCTTTAGCCGCTAATCAGGATCAACCTGCACGCACTCTGATAACACTGCTACCCAGCAACTACCAACTGCTGGTTGCCACTGATATGAGTGAACAACGAGGGCTGCTCGATAAAGTATTTAACAGCATGTTGCTGGCAATTCTAGTGATTTTCACCCTTGCTTTACTGGGCGGAGGCATGATGGGTTATGGTGTATTAAGGCGTATCGATAGCATCCGCAAAACTGCCGGAGAGATTATCAATGGCGACCTTAGCCAACGCATGACAGTGACCAATCAAAATGATGAATTCGACCGATTGAGCCTGGTTGTTAACAGCATGCTACAAAAAATTGAACAACTCATGCAGTCCATGCGTGAAGTCACCGATAACCTCGCACATGACCTGCGTAACCCGCTTAACCGGCTGCGGCATCGGCTTGAAGCTAACCAGTTTCGCGACCCAAGCAATGTCGATCTCCAACAAGTACATCAGGATGCTATTGAAGATGTCGACGATTTAATAAAAACGTTCAACGCATTACTGGGCATTGCACAAGCCGAATCAGGGGTACAACGTGATGACTGGCGCGATGTCGATTTAAGTCAGCTAATCGATGACCTCGCTGAGCTTTACGATGCGGTTTGCAGAAGAGAAAAACATTAGCTTTCTGCATCATGGCAGCAAAAACTTAGCACTCCATGGCAACCGCCAGCTATTAGCTCAGGCGATTACCAATCTTCTGGATAACGCGGTGAAATACACACCTCAAAATGGCAGCATCGAGCTGGCAGCATCAAGGAATGAAAATGGCGCGGTCATTACCATTGCCGATAGCGGTATCGGTATACCTGCTGATAAACGTGAAGAGGTATTTGAACGATTCGTACGCCTGGATAATGCCCGTAGCTCTCCCGGTAATGGCTTAGGTTTAAGCTTGGTGAAGGCAGTGGTTGATTTACATGATGGCAAAATCGAACTATCCGACAACAACCCCGGCCTTCGTGTCAGCTTGCACTTTCCCCCTGCCCATTGATTCGCATTGCAGCATAATGAAAACCACAACAGCATTATTCTGGATAAGCAACTAACGCCTTAGCTGCGGCTTCAGCTTCTTCCAATACCCCGGCATAAATTATCGCAATTCGGTCAGCCACAATATGATCCGGCACCACTACAACATTGTACTCTTGCCCAATTGCTTCCCAATCAGCCACCAACTCAACATCCGTAAACACAGAATACAAATACCCACCCGGAATACGCTCTAAACCCTCCCAGACACGCTCATCAAGTAGCTTCACCCACGCCGCAATAAAATCCCCGCCATAAAAGTCGAAAAAGGCATTTGAACCCCGCAAATGGACTTCAATAATGCGGCCGTCAATGACTTCGAGATTACAAAGCCCTGTATAAGTCGCCAATTGATCGGCGACATAAGTCGTTATCAGACCTTCTATTTCCGGAATTTCAGCACCGATATGCCAATACAATGGACGGTTGCAATTTTTCGTTTCTGCTGCACGGGTATGTGCAAACCAAAGCACTTCCCCCTTCAATACCAGACAATCTGTGCTACTTTGCCTTCCGACCAAATATTCACACCAAAACCGGCCCGGTGTACATTCAACCCGGCCCGTGGCCAGATCATCCGCAGTGGTTACACAGGTATCCAGAGCCATCCCCTTTAAATTGACCATAGGTTTAATAAACAACGGTGTATCCGGCGCGACACCTAAGCGCAGCGGGTTAACCCCACAAGGGGCAGCCTTCATGCCCTGCCACAGTGATAAATCCAGCTTGTTATACACATGTTGATGTTTCGGATTTAAGCGCCAGGCCTCAACATCATTCACAGCAACCTCGACATTGGGTAACGGCTGAAAGATATGACTACGGTGGGGTAAAACACCCAAGAATGGCATAGTTGGTATCCCTTGATCACTACGATAGAATGGCCCAGAAGGACATCCTGGAACAGCGTCCTAGTATACCCATCAACATCAGGGAGTTGCCATGTTCACTCTGCTCGTTATTATCCTGCTGATTATTGTCGGTGCCATGTTCTGGCTTTCCACACAAAGCGGTCAATTTCATATTTCGCGAAAACGCATCATTAATGCACCACCTGAAAAATTATTTAACATCGTCAGTGACTTCAAAACCTGGCCGCAATGGACACCTTGGCTGGCACATGAACGAGACTGCTCGTTGCAGTTTTCCGACACCTCTAATGCCGAAGGAAGCTGGTATAGCTGGGATGGCAAAATCATTGGCGCAGGTAAGATGACGCAAGATACTTTAACTGCACCCTCACACATTGATGCCAACCTTGAATTTACCCGCCCGATGAAATCCAAAAGTGAGATTTACTGGGATTTTTCACCGGTTGAAGGTGGTACCGAAGTCACTTGGGGCATGAAGGGGGAAATGCCATTTTTCTTCCGCTGGATGGCAACAAAAATGGATGGCATGATCGGCAAGGATTATGATATCGGCCTGAACAACCTTGCGCTACAGGCGGGTGATAACAGTGATCCGTTCACATTGGAATTCAATGGGATTACTGAAGTACCTGCGCAACAATATATCAGTCTGGCATGGGAAGGTTCACTCGATGAGATAGGGCCTGTTATGCAATCCGGCTTCCCCAAGCTAATACAAGCTGCCGAGAAGAATGACCTGGAAATAACCGGTTCGCCTTTCTCTCTTTACCACAAAGTTAATCCCAAAAAGCGCTTCGTGAAGTGTGAAATGGCGATTCCGGTACGTGAAACCAAAGGCATCGATGGCTTTAATAGTGACGAATTACCAGCACGGCGCTATTCGCGCACCACTTTGAACGGTGAATACACGCATATGGAGCATGCCTGGTATGCTGCGTTTAGTCATTTGCGTATGGCCAAGCTGAAATTTAAATGGCCACAGCCGATGCTAGAGCGCTACCAGACTCATCCTGATGAGAATCAGGGATTGGGTGTGGTGACTTACTTGGATATTCCGGTTCGGTGAAGAACCTTTAAAACACCCTCACCCCAACCCCTCGCCCACGCATGTTTCGTAAGAAACAGTGTTCAAAAGGCGAGGGGCTAAAGAAATCAAATACTTACTCCCCCTCGCCCTATGAGGGGGCTGGGGGGTGAGGGTGTTACTTTTTAGACAACCTCTTAGTAGGAGAAGGGAGACAAGCGTCAATTTCAATACCCGGACATCTCCAAATAGCCATAACCCAGCAACTGCTGACTCTCACGATCAATCACTTTTACCGCACCCTCCCAATAGGTAATGCCGGTTTGCATCAATTGATTATCAAGCAATGCTTCAACTACCCAGTGCTTACCCAAATCAGGCATACGCAACTCCCAGGCAACCGGATAACGGCGTCCATCCTCCGATGTCCAATAACGCTTCGGTTCCAGCACTACACCTTCAGAGTTAAGCCGTTGCGTCTCTCCACTCGGCAATACCCATTTCCCTGCGCTTAGTTTATCCGTCTCACCAGATTTCTTACGCAGCCGATAAAACATCAGATCGTGCTTATCGGCTAATTGCAGTGAGAACCAGTCCCAACCGGCCTGATCATCACCTAAAGCACTGGTGCTCCATTCACGATCCAGCCATGAGTTGCCTTGAACAGTGACCCTCTCTTCCGCGCCCCCATTCTCCAAGTATATCTCGCCCACCGTCTTTAAACGGGTAAAGGAGTAGTAATAAGAAGCATTTCCAGGCGCAGCACTTTTTTGGCTCAATCCCGCATCACCTTGTAACACCACCGGTTTCTCAGGGGATATCTGTAAATTCAGTGTGAATTCGTCCGTTTTCACATCAATGGCCCAAGGAAATTCGCCATGGTCACTGCCTACGATTTTCCAGCCTTCCAGCCATACTTTAAACGGCTGACTGCCCTGCCCGGCTAACCTGCTGCACCTCTTGCCAGACGCTGATCATGTAGGTGTTGATTGTTTTCAACATCGGTTAAGGCGACGTGAGCCATCCAGACTTGGTTGGTTGCCCATGAAGAGGGGTTATCGGGTCTGTTCGGTGCTAATGCTGCTCTGAAGAATGTCACTTGGTAGCCGAAGTGTCTGCCTGTATCGGTTTGGAGGTTACCGGTGATGTACCACCATTCATTGCGGAAACCGGGGTGTGATACGTGGTCTTTGGGGAATTGAAATTCCTTGGTGTTATCGCTCGCTGGAAGCCCTCCTCAGATGCTCCCCCCAATACTGAGTTGAGATCAAAAGCATCTTGTTCAGACGCTTTATCGCAGCCAGCCACTACCAGGCATAAAATCAGAATACAGAATATTTTATTCACCCCGTCAAACTCTCCCGAACCCGCAAGCGCCCAATCCTCTAACCGGATAAATCCCCGCCAGCAAAGCCGCCACCAACGCCAGCAAAATAGCCTGCACCGGCACCCATGCAAAAAAGTGTGTTTGCATCGTCCAGCCAAACGAACGCCGGTTAATAATGTCGATCAGAATATCCGACATCATCCATCCAAAGGCAGCGACAAAACCCCGGCCAACAAACCAATCAAAGCCGTCTGCCCCAGTACTAAATAACGCAATTGCACAGGTGTGAAGCCGGTAGCCCGCAAAATACCAAACTCCCGCCCCCGCTCCAGAAACAAGGCCATCAACGCGCTAAACACACCCACGAATGCCACAATAACAACCAACAACCGCACGACATTAGTAATCGCAAAAGTCCGGTCAAATATCGCCAGCGACATCTCACGAATGTCCTGATTTGAACTAATCACCAGAGGTTGATCAGGGGTTTTCAGCTCATCCGCCCAAATGGTCAGCTGCTTCCTAACCTTGTCCAATTCAGCGCCATCTTGCAGTTTAATACCGATCGAAGAACGGCTGCGATCCGGCCAATAACGCTCATACAAAACGCGCGGCATGCTCACCATACCTTGTGTCGCACTGTAATCACGAAACACGCCTAAGATCAGAATACTCACCTCACCCGCCAACTCAGTATTCACCATCACCGTATCACCTAACTGTTTACTACGATGATAAGCAAAGGGTTCAGACACCAAAATACCTTCCCCCGCCAGATACTGCTTCCAGATAAGACCCGCATCGCCCTCCAGATACTCAAAACCCTTTCCACTGTGCGGCCCCGGTTCCAATACCAGTGTAGATACAGGTAAATCATCCATAACCAACTGCTCAGTACGCCCCGAACTAACTGATGCAACTGCAGGTAAGGATTTAAGCCTTGGCATCCAATCCTCATGTAGCTTCCCGGTGACACTCGAACCACCCGGTGATGTGGCGGATACATACAAATCGCTCGATAAAGTCATCTCCAGCCAATCTGCAACACTGCTGCGAAATGATCCCACCATAATGCTTACGCCCACGGTCGCAGATACCGCCACCGTCAAAGCAATAATCGCCAAACTGGTACGGCTCAAACTGGCCTGAACGCCGCGTACCGTCATCCGCCAAATCAAGGACAAGCGCCTTGCAACCGCGATTCTTTGCAACACCCACAAGACAAAACGCAATACCAACGGCACACATAAGCTGTAACCCAAAATCAGCAAAAACAGCCCCACAAACCCAAGCGTCAAACTACGCCCGGACAGACCAAACAGCAAAGCGCTAAGCAACATCAAACCAATACCGGACACCGCCAGGCCCAAACCAATACGTTGACTCCCCTGCTCCAAATGAGATCTTCGCTGCACTAATACAGGTTGCACCCGCGCAGCTTCCAATGCCGGAGCTAACGTCGCCACCAACACCGACAGCAGGGTGATGCCGACACCTTTAAACAGAGCCGAAGGTGTGACCAGGAAAGCACTGGCATTCATACGGATAAACAAATCACTAATCGTCTGGGAAACTAGGATCAGTAATCCCTGCCCCAGCAATATCCCCAACAATACGCCTAACACACTCCCAACCAACCCCAACAACAAAGCTTCCAACAGTAAATGTCGAAATAACTGCTGACCGGTAACACCCACCATACGTGCAATTGCAAAAGTCTGGCGGCGTTGTAATACCGAAAAGGTCATCGTGTTGTAGACCAGAAAGGCGCCCACCAACATGGCCAACAAACTCATCGCTAGTAGATTCGTGCTGAATGCCTGTGTCATCTGCATGAAAACTTGCTGACGTTGCTGGAAGGATTCGAGCTTTAAAGTCGCAGGCAAACGCGCTTGTAGTGCTTCAGCCTGCACAGGAGTCAGCTTTAACTGAATGCGGGTAAGACCACCTTGGATCTTACCTAGCACGATTTCATCCTTTTTAGCCCCTGGCCCTATTAAGGAAGAGGGGTTGGGGTGAGGGTGTTTAGCAATATCCTGAACAGTAGAAATATCCGTAAAAATGATATCCCCGCCAACACCCTCAACATCAGCCACCGCAGCAACAGTCAACGCCAAAGATTCACCGCCCACTTCCATCACCAATGAGTCACCCGTCACCACGTTAAATCGCCGGGCAAGCTTCTCAGTCAGCAACACCGCCCCCGGCTCAGTCAATAGCTGTGTGAGTACACCAATAGAGACATTCAGACCACCCATATCGGAACCCGGTAAACCAAAGGGGTCAACACCCAGCAAGGTGTATTGCAGCCCCTCCCTGGAAAGCGCTGCTTCTAATTGCGGAGAGCTATCCCTATACCCCCACTCAACCCGAAGTTTGTGATAGAACTCATCGGGAACCAAACCTTTATGAGCAGTAATTTCATGCGTCATCTCCCCCGCTAAAGTCCGGACAGATTGGTCAAAGGATTTGCCCGCGCTAACATTAGCTAAATCAACCGCAATAATGACCGCAGTACCCAATGAGATACTCAATAAAGTGAGCCATAACTGCCAGGGGTGCTTAGTGAAGAACCTCCAGCTTGCCCGGCTCAGTAATGATAGGGATAACGGCGACTTCAATTTCACCACACCATCCCTGACCCGACCTGCTCCAGCTTACCGCTCGCCAGCAACAGAATTCTATCTGCACGAGCCGCTACAGCACGGCTATGAGTGACTACCAATAAGGTTTGCTGCTTCTCCTGAGTAAGATCAAACAGTAAATCCAACACTCGCTCCCCCGTATTGGCATCGAGATTTCCAGTCGGCTCATCAGCCAGAACCAAAGCGGGCTGGTGAACCAAGGCTCGGGCAATAGCCACCCGTTGTTGCTCCCCACCCGATAACTGATCAGGAAAAGCATCGCCTCGCTTAGACAGTTGAATAGCCTCTAACCAATGCCGTAAACGCTGTTGCTGCTCCTCCGAATCCATCGCTAATAGCTCCAAAGGCAGCAGGATGTTTTCCGCTACTGTGAGGGTCGGTATAAGATTGAATTGCTGATAAATAAATCCGATGTATTGGCGGCGAAATAAGGTTAAGTCCGGCTCACGCAGTTGCGCCAGATTCTTATCTGAAATGTTTATTTCGCCTTGGTCAGGACTATCAATCCCACCCAACAAGTTCAATAAGGTGGACTTACCCGAACCACTGCTACCGACCAGAGCAACACGCTCACCGGCCTCAATAGCGAGACTGACATCTTGCAGGACAGTGTGTTGCCGCCCTGCCTCGGGGTAGGAATAATGAAGATATTGTGCGTTTAACAAGGAGAGTACCCTATTGTTCAAAATGATCTCAATGGTATTGCCTGTCCGAATAATGATGTTACCGGCAGACACAATACGCAAAATAGCATATATGTAGCATGGCAAAGACCTACAACCCGCGAACCTTTCAAATTTGCTAGAATCCCCCAAACTCTCCTGACAGGATAAAATATAAATGTGCGGAATCTGTGGCGAATTACGATTTGATGGCAAATTGCCTGAACTGCAACACCTGAATGCCATGATGGCTAAACTGGAAAAGCGCGGGCCGGATCATGCCGGTAGTTTTTCCGATGGCCCTCTGGCTTTTGGGCACCGTCGACTCTCCATCATTGATCTGTCACACAAATCCTCACAACCTATGGTGGACGCTGAATCCGGTCTGGCTATCGTTTTTAATGGCACCATTTATAACCACCCCGAATTACGTGAAAAGCTGAAAGCTAAAGGCCATCACTTTTTCTCTAATGGTGACACCGAAGTGATTCTGAAAGCCTATGCTGAATGGGGTGAAGACGCACCAAAACACCTGATGGGAATGTTTGCCTTTGCCGTGTGGGACATGCAGAAAAAAACCTTGTTTCTGGCACGTGACCGCATGGGGATTAAGCCGCTTTACTACAGTCAGGATAAAAAGGGCATTCGCTTTGCGTCAAACACCCAGGCCTTACTTAACACACCCGGCATCGATACTTCGTTAGATCCACTCGCCATTCATAACCTGTTTTCCCTACACGCCGTTGTACCGGCCCCACGCACTGTATTTAATGGCATCCGTAAAATGCCACCCGCACACTCACTGACTATTCACCTTGATGGTCGCCAGGAACTTAAGCCTTACTGGAATCTGGTCTCAAAGCGTCCCGCTGAAGCCCGTACAGAACAAGAATGGATTGATTCTATCCATGACTCCTTAAAGACTGCCGTAAAACGGCGTAATGAGATTGCCGATGTACCCGTAGGCGTTCTGTTATCTGGTGGTCTGGATTCCAGTTTATTGGTGGGTTTATTGTCAGAAATCGGAATCGATGACATTCGAACTTTCACGATTGGATTCGATGACCAACCCGAGGAAAAGGGCAGCGAATACGAATACTCCGATGCTGTTGTGGAACGCTTCGGGACAAAGCACCAGAAATTTCATATTCCAAATGAAGACACGTTATCGCGCCTCCCCGAAGCCGTTTCTAATATGGCGGAACCCATGTTCGGTCAGGATGCGATTGGCTTTTACCTGCTTTCCGAGCGCGTTTCACAACACGTCAAAGTCGTACAATCCGGCCAGGGAGCCGATGAAGTATTCGGCGGTTATTTCTGGTATCCACAAGCTCAGGCTGATACTAATCCGGATATTCTGCAACGCCTCGCGCCCTATTATTTCGACCGTGATCACAGTGAAATGTCGGAGATGCTGCAACCGGCCTTCCAGACCCATGACTTTACCGGCGAACTAGTCCGTGATTTACTGACCACACCTTATGCAGATGAAACACTGGATGCTGTATTGCGTGCTGATGTAACGACATTTATCGTAGATGATCCTGTGAAGCGCGTTGATAATATGACTATGGCCCATGGCCTGGAAGCTCGGGTACCCTTTTTGGATCATGAGCTGGTGGAGCTGGCCGCACAAATGCCGACCGAGTTGAAATTACGCGATGGCGGAAAATATGTACTTAAACAGATCGCGCGTGGCCTGGTACCGGATAGTGTGATTGACCGGCCTAAAGGGTATTTTCCGGTGCCAGCACTGAAGTTTGTGCGTGGTGAGTTTCTGGAAATGATGCGGGCCTTACTGGATTCACAAGCTTGCCGTGAACGGGGCTTATTTAAACGCACCTATATCGATAAAGTCATTGCCAATCCGGAAGCGCACCTCACCCGGATTCAAGGCAGTAAACTATGGCATATGGCCTTACTGGAAATGTGGCTACAGGGCTTAAAGCAATAACCCTGTTCACCCACAGACGTTTTTTGTCATCATTGCGTGATATAAATCTGTGTAAACCCCATACCCGCCACAAAAGTGGCGTGTGGCACTTCTGCGCGTAAATCACTGTTTAACAGGAATAAAACCAGCAATATAGTAAGACCATATATTGCACGGCGCTGCTTATATCGTTCCATGATATTTTATCTCTTCAGGGACTAAGAAGCATGGTAAAAGTTTTAGCCGCCCAATCCAGTTGTGCTAAAGGATGTAGGCGTACAAATACCTGATAACTTTTGCATGCGGACTTACTGATAAAACTAGTCCCTGAAGAGATATTCAGGCTGGCAAACGTGATAACTGGCACAATTTCAAAGACAGATGGATATTCTTGCTTCAGATCATCCTCAAAACCCTAAAGCCACCACACCACGATCAGGTACCACATCCAACACGGCATAATAAGCGCCGCCATGTTGCACAGCCTTCGCCGGAACAGCCACACCACCTTGTGTGGCACTTACCGACAGACCACTCCAGTCGTCAGGCAAACGCACCTTTACCGTTAATGGTTCATCAAACCACTGATCATTCATTTCATCCTTCACTTCAAAACGAACACTATTGGCATTCTTTTGGATGCCGGAAAATTCTGCGGTAGCGAATTCCTGTGCATACTTCGCAATTTGCGTGAATGTTCCAACCCAAACATCGTCCTCACGGCTTTTAACATGCGCTAAAACATCACGTACCTGAGTCTTTTGGGCTTCATTATACAAACCATGATAGTGCGCCGAATACCATGACCGCCAGTTGCTGCTGGTTGAATCAAACAGGGTATTGAAATTTGCCCAGGGGCGTGCTGAATCAGTAAAATTTCGTGCGCTGCTAACTGAGGGCACTCTCATGAAATCAATCCGGCCGGGATGGCTCAAAGCACCATAAACATCACGTACAGCAAGAAAGTGTTTAGCGGCTTCATTACGATCATTCGCCGTACGGGAAGTATCGAGTGATGCGCATGGGGAACCCATTTTATTAGTATTAACACCAAACGGATAAGCCATCGTCACCACTTTAGCCCCGTCGAGGTTCTGGTTAATAACGGCTTGTGACTGACGATATTCGCGGTAGGTATAAAACAACGCATCACAGAGATGGCTATAGGTATGAGTCTGGATGTCATGACCTTTATCGATGGCTTCCTGCCAATGCCCCCAATGATCATGTGAAGCCCAGCCAATCTGATTCGCAATCACAAACCAAGTCCATTTCCAGCCATACTGATTCGCCATTTCATACCAAAAGGCATGATCTCTAACATGGTTATCATCAATCGTAAGGCTGAAAGCAGCTAACTTATCCTGTGACCACATCGCCACACTCATTTCACCAAAGGTGGCGGGCCAATCCCGATCACTAACGGTAAAGCGAGGTGCACTCACTGCAGGTAAATTAAGTAATTGCCCCGGACGACTGACCGGAGAGGGGGCGGGTGGATTAAAACTATAATCACCGGCATTACGTGCTGCCATCCGTGACTTATGGCGGCGTGTTAGTTCATTTGTGGCAGCAAACTGCTCAGCCGTTTCAGGTTGATTCGCCTGTTCAGCAAGATGTTTGATACTCACTGTTTCAGCCTCAATGGCTGATTGACGCTCCAGGGAAATTTGTTTCGCAGCAACGCTATCGGGTGCTATGTCACCGCTGGTATCCAAAGGGTTACCATTATCATCGCAACCATTCAACGCAAACAATACACTCGCAACTAACCACGCACGTCCAGTACGTATAAAGTTTATCTTATTCATGCTCAATTCCTTTTGTTATACAAAATCCATGATAAGGATTCGTTATAAAGGAAAAGACTCTCGATACCTGTAATAGTTCGCCTACCCATTACCAAATTGCCACACCTCACTTAAATGAGGGAGTAAAAAACTATCAAATACCGTCACAAACTTAGCAAAGCCTCAGATTTCTCCCAGCAATAGAGCAGCGCTGACCCGGAAATATTGCAACCGCGCAAGATGATATGAATAGAATCATCCTTTAACTGGCAAGCATCGGCAGGGCTGTGATAGCGTTAGGCAATGACCACAAGCCCTCCAAAACTCGCCGACCAGGTTCTGAAATGGTACGACCTGCATGGCCGTAAAAACCTGCCATGGCAGCATAATCCGACACCTTACCGTGTCTGGATCTCGGAAATTATGCTCCAACAAACTCAGGTTGCTACTGTCCTCCCCTACTACGAACGGTTTATGCAAAGCTTTCCGGATGTTATTGCGCTGGCAGATGCCTCTCAGGATGCAGTGCTTAAACACTGGGAAGGACTGGGGTATTACACCCGCGCCAGGAACCTTCACAAAGCCGCACAAAGTATTCGGGATCAACACAAAGGTAAGTTCCCGAAAGATATTGAAGCAGTCGAAGCACTCAGTGGCATAGGACGCTCCACTGCCGGTGCAGTGTTATCACTTGCGTGTGGACAGGCACATGCCATTCTCGACGGAAATGTAAAACGGGTACTGGCCCGCTATCATGCTGTAGCAGGTTACCCCGGCCAAACAGCTATCCAGAAAAAGCTATGGAAGCACGCAGAGCAACACCTGCCTACAACCCGCAATGCCGCTTACACACAAGCCATGATGGATATGGGTGCGACGCTCTGCACACGAAGTAAGCCAGCCTGCCTGATGTGTCCTTTGCATAAAGAGTGCCAGGCCTGCCGCCAAGGTAACCCTCAGGATTATCCAACGCCTAAACCAAAAAAAGTATTACCGGAGAAACACCGGGTAGCCTTAGTTATACGTAATCAACGAGGTGAAATAGGTTTGGAGAAGCGCCCTCCCAGTGGTATCTGGGGTGGCTTATGGAGCTTTCCTGAATTTAATGATTCACAAGCTGCCCTGGCTTCACTGGAAGATGAAATCGTAGCCACAAAGCAACTGCCTGTATTAACCCACACATTCTCCCACTACCGACTGTACTTACAGCCAATATTGGTCGATTTGAGCGCTTCAAATACAAGAGTTATGGAAGCAGAGCGCTGGCTTTGGTATAACACAGCACAAGAATTCAGCGGCGGGCTATCCAGTGCGGCGCAACGACTTTTTAAGAACCTGAAGGAGCTCATATGACACGCATGGTAAATTGCGTTTTACTGAAACGTGAAGCGGAAGGACTGGAACGCCTGACTTACCCCGGAGATCTGGGGCAGCGTATTTTTGAAAATGTTTCACAGGAAGCCTGGAAGCAATGGCTGGGGCATCAAACCATTCTGATGAATGAATATCGACTCAGCCCTATTAACCCAAAGGATCGTAAATTTCTTGAAGAAGAAATGGATAAGTTTTTCTTTGGTGACGGCCCGTCTGCAGTGGATAATCTTACACCGCAGTAGAAGTAGCACTTTTATTTTTAGTCCCTCTCCTTTTAAGAGAGGGATTGGGATGAGGGTGTTTTACACCTCAACTCCCCGGCGGCTTCCAGACAATAGCCTTCAACTCCCAGTCTTTCATAATATCGGGTGGCGGTACTTCGTTCTCAGCACCCTCCCAGGTTCCTGCAAACAAATAAAGAATATTGCCGGTTTGCGGGGCATAACACATGACCTGACCTGCCCACTCTTCCATGCCGGGCGCACACTCTTCAGTTTTGCCGTAGGAATATATTTCATTGTATTTGTCACCGATATTGTGACCTAACTTGTTGCCCACAAGGTTGTCATGAACCACAATCGAAAATATACCTTTTTGGCGGAAATCAGGATTGATGCTCAACAGAGGTCTGACTTTCTCTTTGACAGTAATAACCGGGTATTTTTCACCCTTTAGAAAATGCGTCTCTTCGGCCACATTGAAATTCTGAAAAGCATCACCAATCCGAATCAGGTGAAAAGGTGTTTCAGCATTAAGAGGGCCCACTCCATCAGCTGAAAGTACGAACAACGGTTCACTTTGCGCTTCAGCAGCAAGGTTATCCTCATCATCGCCACAGGCAGCAAGAAGGCCTGCCAGAAACGTACAAGCTACAAACCCGGTCACCTTACGCAAGTTCATGTTTATCTCTCCTAATATCGAACATCTCTGAATCTTTCCATAAAACTAATGTCATGTTCATCGTTAAGCTACCATTTTAAATATTTTTTAATCGATTAAAACTTATCAAGCATTCAGCAGGTCAAATTTCAAGCAAATCAATTATAAACCTACCGTTAATCGGAAATTAATCCCATAAACACTAATTCATCAATGCAAACCAGCAAGAACAGGCTATAACTTAACTGAACGCATGATTAACAAAGCCCGATAGTCATGCGGTCATCAGTAGTCTTTTATACTGAAATAAACGTAGAAAATGCCCGAATCTTTTACCGGAATTTTAAAAATAATTTGCCAGATACCAACAGCGGATGCTCCCAAGCCATTGGCCTTAAGGTAAAAGGTTTTCTACATTAAAGCCGCTGCAATTTGCAGCGGTTTTACTAAAAATAATACAAGCCATCTTTCACTCAAAATACTGAGGGTAAAATTTCATCGTAAATAACATGGCCAGTATTTTTAGCTGAAAAAAACCACCGTACAACTAATTCCTTAGTGAAAACCCTTGATAACTTATACAAGGCTCCTTACTCTCGTAGTTTAATCCTTTGGCGCACTTACATCTATGTCTCTTCACCTTCTTTCCCAACATAAGGGAGAGCGTGTCTGGTTAGTGGACGCCAGTATTTATGTTTTCCGGGCCTGGTTTGTCCGTGGCAATATTCCTTACGACCAAACGCATCAACCGATCAACGCCGTGCAGGGCTTCTTACGCTTTGTGTATCAACTGCTTCATGAAAACCAACCCACACACCTGGCATTTGCATTCGACACCAGCTTGCTGACATCAATACGCAAAGACATTTATCCCGAGTATAAAGCTAATCGTTCTTCTGCGCCTGATGAACTGAAATATCAGTTCCAACTATGCCGGGATTTTCTCGATGCCCTCGGTATAATACAATGTGCCAGCCAGCACTTCGAAGCAGATGACTTGTTAGGTACATGGTCTGCACAACAAGAGAAACCTAATCGTCAAATCATTATCATCAGCGGTGATAAAGATTTGACGCAATTGGTTAAAGGGGATGATCTTTGGTGGGATTTTGGGCGAAGGAAGCCCTTAAATGATGGTGGAATAAAAAGTACATTTGGTGTCTGGCCCCATCAAATTGCTGATCAACTGGCTATCGCAGGAGACAAAGCCGACAACATCCCCGGCATTCCCGGTGTAGGCATGTCCTCCGCAGCAAAATTGCTAAAGCGTTTCGGCACTCTCGACCAGCTGCTACAGAATATTGACTTGGTGGGCAATATGCAGATTCATGGCGCTAAACGCCTGCAACAGCAGCTCGAGGAGCATCAGGATACCGCGAGGCTGGCACGTCAGTTAACCGGCATTAATTGTGAAGTGCCTAACTTACCTCATGATTTATCACGCCAGGCCAAAGACCCGGAAAAACTGAAGCAACTTTGTGAACTCATGGCTTTATCGGAAGATCAGTATCAGCAGTGGTTAGCCATTTGAAGCTGATAAGTATTCTTATTTACGCGCCGATCCATTAGGCTGTACAGATGAAAAATTACCCATACTCTTCCCGCTTATTCCAACGACTGATCCTAATGCTCAGTGTATTACTTAGTGCCTGCAGCAATAATAATGATTCCACCTTTAGCGCTATGCCTGGCTTTGTACAATATTTTGAGCAGAACAAACCCAACCCATACCCTGCCACACCACAAGAACAATCTCTGCTAAAAAGGTATCGTCCACGAATATATATAGGTAAGAACCAAACGCGTTTTCTGGATTTTTACAGCGACTATATAGCCAATGGCGAATTGTACAGTCAGGGTAAATTAATCAGTAAGAATGTGACGGCTGAATTACTGAATAAGTACAGCAATGATCCCTTTGCAGAATTCAAGCACATTCCCGGTGATAAAACATCTACGCCAGTGATATACGGCAGAATAGATCACGATAAACTAGTCTATGCTAATAAAACTTATCCCCTCACCTTTCTAAGTTACAACCTGCCGTTTGCCCATAGTGGCTTACTGAAAGGTTTGCCAGACTGGCAGCAATGGCTGGTCAATAGCACTGGCTGGAACGCCGACTGGCACCAATTAGATCATTACGTCGGTTTAACTGTTGTTCTTTATCAGCAAAAGCCTCTTGCCATCATGCTGCAACAACATAACTACCAGACAGCCTACCTAATCGACCGCAAGGGGCCTCAAGGCATTGAATGGCCAACTGACCAGAGAGTCAAAGTCGATGTCGCCTTACAATCCAACGAGCTATATCCACATAACGCCTTTAAAACTGAGCATCGTGGCGTCTCATTTGTCACTGCTGATAATATGGAATTCATGAAAACCGGCAATAATATGCCGATGATGGCAGGTTATGATGTTACTCACGGTGAGCAGGAACAGACTTACACCCTGAAATTCCTGCCAACTGCCGATGCATTTTATACTTTCAAAGGACGGCTGGGAGAAAAACGCAGCCTGCCAGGGCGTGATGGGCCTCCCGGAGCTAATTATGTCACCCTACCCGGCCTGATGCCCCGGGCCAACCGTTTGGTTTCTGCCTTTAGGCCCGGCAGTGTTGAGCATGAACAAGCTAAAATCCGGGCTTTATTTGATGAGGCAAGTTTTAGGATTAAACCTGAAGGGCTTGATGCTTACCGTAAGGATTTTGTTGAGGCTGCATTTTAATTTTCGAGCAAACCTTCATATTCTTCGCCCAGCTCCATCCATTCCATCTCAGTATCTTCCAGCTTCGCATCCAGCTCCCCCTGTTCCCGCAGCAAAGCTTTCAGGTTTTCTTTATTTGATTCGGCGTAAATTTCCGAATCACCCAATTCAGCCACCAATGCTGATTTACGCTGATTCAGCTTATTCATACTTTTTTCCAACTGATCCAGCTTCTTTTTCATCGGCTGTAGCTGCTTACGCCTCTCTGCTGCCTCACGACGCTGATCCTTGCGATCACTGGCAGTACCACCAGCATCGCCCCCAGCCGAGTTAGCCTTATGATGAACCGGAGATGACTTCGACATGCCTTTAAACCGATTCTGTAACCAAATAGAATAATCATCCAGGTCACCGTCAAACTCATCTGCCCGACCACTATCAACCAGCAGTAATTTATCAGTGACCGTTTTCAGCATATGCCGGTCATGCGACACAATGATCATCGCTCCCTCATAGGCCTGTAAAGCCATGCTCAGAGCAAGGCGCATTTCCAGATCCAGGTGATTAGTAGGCTCATCCAGCAACAACAAATTCGGTTTCTGATAAATCAATAAAGCCAATGCTAAACGCGCTTTCTCCCCACCGGAAAAAGGCGCAATCTTTTCATCAAGGCGCTCACCTATGAATCCAAAGCCCCCGAGAAAATTACGCAACTCCTGCTCACGTGCTTGTTTATCCAAAGCACGCACATGATGCAAGGCAGTTTCATCCGGATCTAACTGTTCTAGTTGGTGCTGAGCGAAATAACCAATTTTCAAATCCTGAGCATGCCAACACTCGCCACTTTGTGCGGGTAACTCACCGGCAAGAAACTTGATCAGTGTTGATTTACCCGCCCCATTCGGCCCCAGTAAACCAATCCGATCCCCCGGCAAAATCTGCAAACGCACCCCAGCAACAATGGTGGTTTCGCCATAACCAACACTCACCTTCTCCATATTCAAGAGACGCTCCGGTAATTTCACCGGCTTACGGAAGCTGAAATTAAATTGTGAGTCAACATGTGCCGGAGCAATTTTCTCCATACGCTCCAAGGCCTTAATGCGGCTTTGCGCCTGCCTGGCCTTGGTTGCCTGCGCACGGAATCGATCAACGTATTTCTGTATATGCGCAATTTCGGTTTGTTGCTTCTGAAAAGCAGATTGCTGTTGTGACAGGCGTTCCGCGCGGGTTATCTCAAAAGTAGAATAATTACCGGTGTAAAGCGTGAGGCTACCCCGTTCGATATGGGCGATATGACCACAGATAGCATCCAGAAACTCGCGATCATGCGAGATCAGCAGCAAGGTGCCACGATACCCCTTAAGCCAATCCTGCAACCAAATCACCGCATCCAGATCAAGGTGATTGGTTGGCTCATCAAGTAACAACAAATCAGAGCGACACATCAAAGCTTGT
>CANNZV010005332.1:0-28359 GCA_947561585.1 Caprella mutica
ATGTAGAAGGTATTGACACTGTAAAAAAAACAGCTAGGTAGGTATGATGCTTAAATAAGTTAACATATAATAATTTAGGAAAATTAGTTTGGATATCAGTTTACAAACTGGAAGGCAGTAATCAAAATTTATTATTATAAAAGTTATATACTGATAATCAGCTCTTCAAATAACTACCTATATAAAGCCACCAAACTATCAATCACCAATATTTTAGAATATTTAGGCAGACATTTATCAATTTATTAATGGAATTAATTAATAATCGATTAGTGCATATAACGCTATTGTTTGCACTTAAACTAAAATGGTATTGAGGAGCGTTCACATTCAACACGTAACACACTTGAAACAAGATTTGAACTGTAAAGTATCAACCGATTAATTAGCTTTGAGGAAAGCATAAGTTGCCACTAACTCATTTGATTGAACTCACACATAAACTTAAAAAAAAAGTAGCACTAACTCTCATAGTAGGTTAATTTATACACCAGATAAATAAGATTAACAGTCTTTGTGGGTTACTTTATCACACTATGTCATAGTTGTTTTAACTCACACCTAAACTTACAAAAAAGTAGCGCCAACTCTCATAGTAAGTTAATTCATACACTGCAGAATACACTGGATTAACAGTCTTTGTGGGTTACTATAACACACTATGTCATAGTTGATTTAACTCGAACCTAAACTCAAAAAAGTAGCGTCAACTCTCATAGTAAGTTAATTCATACACCAGATACATTGAATTGACAATCTTTGTGAGTTACTTCAACACACTATATCCTAGTTGTTTTAACATATGTTCAAACTCCCAAAATGTAACTCCAACTCTCATAGTAAGTTGATTCAATCCATAAAATGATTTGATTTAACTATGTTTGGTGACACACACGTCATAGTTGTTTTGACACACATGAAAACATGAATAAAGTCAAACCAACTCACGTAATAAATTGATTCAAAGCATAAATTGTTGACCCATTAAATATGAGTAAACTTTTTTCTCTGTGTATGTTCTTCCTTATGGACTTCTTTAAGCAGAGTATCATTCACATTATTATGCTCATTATTCTCGCAATTATATTACCCGAGGGAAAAGTATGAAACTGTTCTTTGATGCAATGCAATATTAATTAGTATAAGATCTTATTTGTAATTAATTATCTTTCATACAAATTACTTTGAATTAATAATTTATGTAATGTACTCATCATGAAGAAAATTTGTTTACATTTTTTTCACCACTTCATTTACAACAATAACCTCAAATATATACAAAGGACATAGGCGATACAGTTGGAACAAGTTTTGTTGATTGTGTTCAGTGTTCAGTTAAAAGATTCAAATGAAGAAACCAAATCCTTCACAGAGAAAAAAGTTTACTCATATTTAATGGGTCAACAATTTATGCTTTGAATCAATTTATTACGTGAGTTGGTTTGACTACATTCATGTTTTCATGTGTGTCAAAACAACTATGACGTGTGTGTCACCAAACATAGTTAATTCAAATCATTTTATGGATTGAATCAACTTACTATGAGAGTTGGAGTTACATTTTGGGAGTTTGAACATATGTTAAAACAACTAGGACATAGTGTGTTGAAGTAACTCACAAAGATTGTCAATTCAATGTATCTGGTGTATGAATTAACTTACTATGAGAGTTGACGCTACTTTTTTAAGTTTAGGTGCGAGTTAAATCAACTATGATATAGTGTGTTATAGTAACCCACAAAGACAGTTAATCCAGTGTATTCTGCAGTGTATGAATTAACTTACTATGAGAGTTGGCGCTACTTTTTTGTAAGTTTAGGTAAGAGTTAAAACAACTATGACATAGTGTGATAATGTAACCCACAAAGACTGTTAATCATATTTATCTGGTGCTACTTTTGTTTTAAGTTTAGGTGTGAGTTCAATCAAATGAGTAAGTGGCAACTTATGCTTTCCTCAAAGCTAATTTATTCGCATAACACTTTTCAGTTCAAATCTTGTTTCAAGTGTGTTACGTGTTGAATGTGAACGCTCCTCAATACCATTTTAGTTCAAGTGCAAACAATAGCGTTATATGCATTAAATAGTATTATCGTTGCCGATCGATTATTAATTATTAATTAATTCCATTAATAAATTGATAAATGTCTGCCTAAATATTCTAAAATATTGGTGATTGATAGTTTGGTGGCTCTATATAGGTAGTTATTTGAAGAGCTGATTATCAGTATAAAACTTTTATAATAATAAATTTTGATCACTGCCTTCCAGTTTGTAAACTGATATCCAAACTAATTTTCCTAGATTATTTTATGTTAACTTATTTAAGCATCATACCTACCTAGCTGCGCGCTGTCCTCAGAATAGGGTAAGTTCCAAATTATCAGGCGATTTCAAATTTTCGGTCACGTATGAAATATAGTATATAGCTACCTAATAGCTAATTAAAATAAAAGTTAATTTAATATAGTTTTTCTTACGCGACCGAAAATGTGGAGCCGTCCGATAATTCGGAACTTATCCTAGTATCTTAAGTAAAGTGGTCTGATAATCTATATATTTTAAAACTAGTTGGTGTACCTATAGGTAGGGTTACACAGCCAAATTCGGTTCCTTAATTTCTTATTGTGACCCTATTAAGAGAGTCTCAAAATCATTCTGAAATTAGTTTAGCTATATATTGAATTGTTGAACATCATAATTTAAGCTCAATTTATGATAGGTTCTATTCATTTCACGAGTGCATTGAAGTCATGATGGTTATTAATGTTTCTGAGATAAGAGACTGCAGTTAGTTAGAGTGCCGCAATTTACCTACTTGACCCTAGTTTTCTATGACTGGGAGAACTCCATCCAGGGAGGTAGTAGGAGGAGAACACCGTCCAGGGATTTAGCAGGGAGAACTCCAACCAGAGGTGAGCCTTTTGAGATATTATACTTTCTTGGTATTTAATTAAAGTCTACATTATGAGTGTATAATGAACAAAATTATGAGGATTAGCTAGAAAAATCCATTGTATCTATTAGAGCTAAATTTATACTGCATCTGAAGATTTATAATTAGTTTAACATTTTATATAAATAATTTACCTATATGAAAGAATTCTCAGTTAATAATTCTTTTCATTTCTTTATTAATATATGGTTTTCTATATTTTCTGAATCTACTTTCAGATCTTGATGAAGAATTGATGAAGTAGATCAACGTCATCAACTATCGGAGTCCTCTTCAATTCCTTTGAATGGTTCAGGAACAATTATGCTAGGTCAAAGTAAGTATTTGAAAATATTAGATGATTTTTAAATATGTATTTGCAATATGATTAGCTCTTACTTTTTCATATGCTTTTAGGGATTCCAGACATGAAAAGAATGTCGAAGCTGTCGCTATCTCATCACAAAAGGAAAAAGAGTAGGTGATGTTATTGATAATGTATATGAACGATACTGTGAATTTCTATTCAATATATATTAATATACGAATCTCTTATTTCAGGAATTGGCAACACACAGTCGTGAAAGAAAGTGACGAGAATTCAAATTGTACTTCTAAATAATAAATCTAAAACTTGAATGTTTATATTTCGTTTTCAATTTGACCTTGGTAATTCTATTACCATATTTCAATATCAGTGCCTATGAGTTTGATGAATTGCACTAAAATATGGTTTAGAAGATAAAGGCTTTATCATTAATTTATTATTCATTAAGTTATAGTACAATTGCAGCATATCAAAGATTTATCAACTTTTGTAATCTAGCCTGGTTAATTAATTCATCTAGTCTACCTATTTATCACTACGTAAAGTTATTTATGTCATCTAACTACTTATTTATAAACTGACCTGATGAGATTACTTATTCAATCTAATCTATTAATTTACAACTGATAACCATATATCAATTCATCGGATCGAAAACATTTCAAAAAGCAAGGATAGGTCTAGGTGATCAATTATTTTTTAAAATTAAAATAGTATGCATATCACAGAAGCAAAAGTAGAAAATAAATGTGAACATGTTAGATTTGGTCCTAGAAAATAAATAGTCTAATCTAATTGATACCGGGACCTAACTCGAGATTATAATTCAATAGAGTAAATATAGTGACTGAAAAAGTCTTTTAAAAAGTCTGGCTACAGCTAACCGGACCGATATTTCAATCTACACTAATAGTTGATATACATTTACTTAGTTTACAAGTAGTTGATATAACCAATACGAGAAGATGATGTAACCAACACGAGTAGTTAGTATAACCTACACGAGTAGTTGGTATAACCTACACAAGCAGTTGGTATAACCTACACGAGTAGTTGATATCACCTATACGAGTAGTTAATGTAACCTACACGAGTAGTTGATATAACATACACGAGTAGTTGGTATAACCTACACGAGTAGTTAGTATAACCTACACGAGTAGTTGGTATAACCTACACGAGTAGTTGGTATAACACATAGGAGTGATTGGAGAAACATACACAAGTAGTTGATGTAACCTTGTTCTGTAGTTGTTTTAACCATTACATATAATTGGTTCAACCATCACGAGCAGTTTTGACTATCACAGGTAGTTGTTGTGACCATCGAGAATTAAAAATAATCAACTCACATATGTGTTGTTTTAACCAACGTCAATTTAACTCATATTAAATAGTACCTGCAACTCACCACGTAGGTAGGCGCACAGATAAACCATAAAATTTAGTCAAAACAAATCAAATATGATTTGATTCAACTAATCCTTTCTCTGTGTGTTCCAATACAAATTAAGCTTTCGAAAGATTAAACTCATCCAGTTTTTTCTTTTCAAGACTCAAACATGGAGTAAATTTGTGGTCTGAAGAAAGAGAAATCTGTTTCTTTGATGAAAGAAACTTCATGGAGATGAAGACAGTCTTTTCGATTTTGAATGGCTAATTTGAAGAGAGTTGATATACGTTACTTCTACACAGAGAAAAAAGTTTACTCATATTTAATGGGTCAACAATTTATGCTTTAAATCAATTTATTACGTGAGTTGGTTTGACTTTATTCATGTTTTCGTGTGTGTCAAAACAACTATGACATGGTGTGTCACCAAACATAGTTAATTCAAATCATTTTATGGATTGAATCAACTTACTATGAGAGTTGGAGTTACGTTTTGGGAGTTTGAACATATGTTAAAACAACTAGGACATAGTGCGTTGAAGTAACTCACAAAGATTGTCATTTCAGTGTATCTGGTGTATGAATTAACTTACTATGAGAGTTGACGCTACTTTTTTAATTTTAGGTGCGAGTTAAATCAACTATGACATAGTGTGTTATAGTAACCCACAAAGATTGTTAATCCAGTGTATTCTGCAGTGTATGAATTAACTTACTATGAGAGTTGGCGCTACTTTTTTGTAAGTTTAGGTGTGAGTTAAAACAACTATGACATAGTGTGTTATAGTAACCACAAAGACTGTTAATCCAGTGTATTCTGCAGTGTATGAATTAACTTACTATGAGAGTTGGCGCTACTTTTTTGTAAGTTTAGGTGTGAGTTAAAACAACTATGACATAGTGTGATAATGTAACCCACAAAGACTGTTAATCTTATTTATCTGGTGTATAAATTAACTTACTATGAGAGTTAGTGCTACTTTTTTTAAGTTTAGATGTGAATTCAATCAAATGAGTAAGTGGCAACTTATGCTTTCCTCAAAGCTAATTTATTCGCATAACACTTTTCAGTTCAAATCTTGTTTCAAGTGTGTTACGTGTTGAATGTGAACGCTCCTCAATATCATTTCAGTTCAAGTGCAAACAATAGCGTTATATGCACTAAATAGTATTATCGCTGCCGATCGATTATTAATTAATTCCATTAATAAATTGATAAATGTCTGCCTAAATATTCTAAAATATTGGTGATTGATAGTTTGGTGGCTTTATATTGGTAGTTATTTGAAGAGCTGATTATCAGTATATAACTTTTATAATAATAAATTATGATTACTGCCTTCCAGTTTGTAAACTGATATCCAAACTAATTTTCCTAGATTATTATTTGTTAACTTAAGCATCATACCTACCTAACTGTTTTTTTCAGTGTCAATACCTTCTACATAGGATACGGTCAAGAGCCCCCCCGGTCATGAGCCCTCCCGGTCACGAGCCCCCCCCCCTCCCTGTTTTTTTAATCCCTATTTACCTAGTTATAAACAAATGAAGAATTACTTAGATAGAAATAGGTAACTGAGAGTTACTAATGTAGTTTGTTGTATCCCCTAGTTTGTTGTACTGCACACTTCATGATTTATTAATGACCTGGCAGGGGGTTCGGGGGGCGGCACGCCCCCCGATATACATATATTTTATGTCTATTCAGTAATGAACTACAAAAGTGTCATTAAGGATTAAATAGTATAGGTAAATAAGGATTTAAAAACAGGGGGGCTCGTGACCGGGGGGGCTCATGACCGGGGGGGCTCTTGACCGGGCGGGGGGGCTTATGACCTAGGGGGGCTCTTGACTGGGGACGGGGGGCTCATGACCGGGGGGGCTATGACCTACACCCCTTCTACATAGGCTAGGCAGTTACTGCGCTGTCCTCAGAATAGGGTAAGTTCGAAATTATCAGGCGATTTCAAATTTTCGGTCACGTATGAAATGTAGTATATAGCTACCTAATAGCTAATTAAAATAAAAGTTAATTTAATATAGTTTTTCTTACGCGACCGAAAATGTGGAGCCGTCCGATATTTCGGAATTTATGCTAGTATCTCAAGTAAAGTGGTCTGATAATCTATATATTTTAAAACTAGTTGATGTACCTATAGGTAGGGTTACACAGCCAAATTCGGTTCTTTAATTTCTAATTGTGACCTTATTAAGAGAGTCTCAAAATCATTTTGAAATTAGTTTAGCTATATACTAAATTGTTGAACATCATAATTTAAGCTCAATTTATGATAGGTTCTATTCATTTCACGAGTGCCTTGAAGTCATGATGGTTATTAATGTTTCTGAGATAAGAGACCGCAGTTAGTTAAAGTGCCGCAATTTACCTACTTGACCCTAGTTTTCTATGACTGGGAGAACTCCATCCAAGGAGGTAGTCGGAGGAGAACATCGTCCAGGGATTTAGCAGGGAGAACTCCAACCAGAGGTGAGCCTTTTGATATATTATACTTTCTTGGTATTTAATTAATGTCTACATTATGAGTGTATAATGAACAAAATTATGAGGATTAGCTAGAAAAATCCATTGCATTTATTAGAGCTAAATTTATACTGCATCTGAAGATTTATAATTAGTTTAACATTTTATATAAATAATTTACCTATATGAAAGAATTATCAGTTAATAATTCTTTTCATTTCTTTTTAATATATGGTTTTCTATATTTTCTGAATCTACTTTCAGATCTTGATGAAGAATTGATGAAGTAGATCAACGTCATCAACTATCGGAGTCCTCTTCAATTCCTTTGAATGGTTCAGGAACAATTATGCTAGGTCAAAGTAAGTATTTGAAAATATTAGATGATTTTTAAATATGTATTTGCAGTATGATTAGCTCTTACTTTTTCATATGCTTGTAGGGATTCCAGACATGAAAAGAATATCGAAGCTGTCGCTATCTCATCACAAAAGGAAAAAGAGTAGGTGATATAATTGATAATGTATATGAACGATACTGTGAATTTCTATTCAATATATATTAATATACGAATCTCTTATTTCAGGAATTGGCAACCTATAGTCGTGAAAGACAGTGACGAGAATTCAAATTGTACTTCTAATTAATAAATCTATAACTTAAATGTTTATATTTCGTTTTCAATTTGACCTTGGTAATTCTATTAGCATATTTCAATATCAGTGCCTATGAGTAAGATGAATTGCACTAAAATATGGTTTAGAAGATAAAGGCTTTATCATTAATTTATTATTCATTAAGTTATAGTACAATTGCAGCATATCAAAGATTTATCAACTTTTTTAATCTAGCCTGGTTAATTAATTCATCTAGCCTACCTATTTATCACTACGTAAAGTTATTTATGTCATCTAACTACTTATTTATAAACTGACCTGATGAGATTACTTATTCAATCTTATCTATTAATTTACAACTGATAACCATATATCAATTCATAGGATCGAAAACATTTCAAAAAGCAAGGATAGGTCTAGGTGATCAATTATTTTTTAAAATTAAAATAGTATGCATATCACAAAAGTAAAAGTAGAAAATAGATGTGAACATGTTAGATTTGGTCGTAGAAAATAAAAATCTAATCTAATTGATACCGGGACCTAACTCGAGATTATAATTTAATAGAGTAAATATAGTGACTGAAAAAGTCTTGTAAACAGTCTGGCTACTGCTAACTAGTCCGATATTTCAACCTACACTATAATAGTTGATATACATTTACTTAGTTTACAAGTAGTTGATATAACCAACACGAGATGATGATATAATCTACACGAGTAGTTGATATAACCAACACGAGTAGTTGATATAACCTAACCGAGTAGTTGATATAACCTACACGAAAAGTTGATATCACCTATACGAGTAGTTAATGTAACCTACACGAGTAGTTGGTATAACCTACACGAGTAGTTGGTATAACCTAAACGAGTAGTTAGTATAACCTAACCGAGTAGTTGATATAACCTAACCGAGTAGTTGATATAACCTAACCGAGTAGTTGATATAACCTACATGAGTAGTTGATACCACCTATACTTTTAGTTAATGTAACCTACACGAGTAGTTGGTATAACCTACACGAGTAGTTGGTATAACCTACACAAGTAGTTGGTATAACCTACACAAGTAGTTGGTATAACCTACACAAGCAGTTGGTATAACCTACACGAGTAGTTGGTATAACCTACACGAGTAGTTGGTATAACACATAGGAGTGATTGGAGAAACATACACAAGTAGTTGATGTAACCTTGTTCTGTAGTTGTTTTAACCATTACATATAATTGGTTCAACCATCACGAGCAGTTTTGACTATATCAGGTAGTTGTTGTGACCATCGGGAATTAAAAATAATCAACTCACATATGTGTTGTTTTAACCAACGTCAATTTAACTCATATTAAATAGTACCTGCAACTCACCACGTAGGTAGGCGCACATATAAACCATAAAATTTAGTCAAAACAAATCAAATATGATTTGATTCAACTAATCCTTTCTCTGTGTGTATTGTTTAGCATTATAATGTGCACAACATTGTTGTTGAGTAAAATTATGTGGTCTAGTAATTGCATTTAATTTTCGTATGAAATAAAAATGTGCAACTCAAACAGAGAGGGAATATTCCCCTAATTTACATTATTTAACTGTAGATTTACAGAAGATAATTGCATGTCTATAATGGTCATATTCACCTCAATCTGATGTGACAGGAGATTAGAGCTTATCTTCTTTGGACAGGAGACTCTGAATACCTCACACAAACGTGTTGAGATGAACTGGGAATATTAGGGAAATTGTCACCACTTTGGACTTGATATTAGAGTGAACATCTATCTAATGATCGTTTTTTTTATAGAGTTAATGTATATTGAAACATCAAGATGAGGCTTTATGTTGGATAGAATTAACTCTATGCTAACTTTAATTAGTATGAAAATATATTAATAATTAAATTTTATCTTTGAATTTAAATCTACATATTTTAGCAATACTATAGTTTTTTAACCTTTTTTTTAATACAATAGTACTGAATAGGGTTTGAATCATTAAATAGTGAAATTAAATAAATTCTAATGATTAAAAATATGACTATATTGAAAAATTGAAGATAGAAAAAGGTAATATTTTCACCACTAATATTACATTTACTATCCATGAGATGGGATTTTATAATATAATTCTATTTTTTTCTTGATATAAATTAGGTGATTCATAATGAAAAAAATATCATGAAACTAATTAAACAACGACACTTATTTCCATTTCATCTGCATCAATTTTTTTCCTGTTTATTGTTATTGTTAATGAAGGTCAATTTCATATTTCCATAATACAGTATTTCACATTATTTGTTACGTAAAACGGATTTTTTTCGTTTTATATCTTGATTGTCCAGTTAAGCTTTGTTACGAAATTCCACTAATGACACGAAAATTGATTATATTTGCAACCTGATATAACTTATAATATAATTATAATACCTTACAATATGATATAAATATGTAAAAGTGGAAAATATAGGGATTGCAAAGAGAATGTCTCATGGTGAATTACTGTATACATGATTATAAGTCACATAATTCAATGTATAGTTTAGTTGAATTCTATTGAAAGTTTTATGGTATAAGAGATCTTGAATTGGTGATTTTCCTTTTCAACACTGAAATCACCATAGTTCAATGCAGATAAAGTTAGTGCAATTTATAATATGACATCGACTGTTGAAGTAGCATTCATTAGAAGGCCGGGATTTAATTAGTACATACATATGGGCCCACTTGTAGGCCTGAGTGCTGTCTCTTAGGAGCGTCCCTTCAACTTAAATCTTTAAGCATTCATTAGAAAGACTGTAAATCATCCACTATTTTAATGTCGCAAGTAGACTACAAAAAATAAAAATGCAGGAGATTCAGTTTTGGTGAATACAACATATTTTAATAGGTTAGAATATATCTTTCAATTGGATCTTGAAGCAGGAAAAGGGAAAATATTGAATACTATTAATCTTTTGGATTATTTTGGAGTGTCTGTGGATCGTGGCCGGTAAATTCCCCCGCGAAAAGTTCCCCGAGGAAACTTCAACCAGGAAGATTCCACCGGCGTTAAACTCAACTTGCGGAAAATTCCACCATGGAAGATTTCACCGGTTTGAAAATATATTCGGTATAACTAATTAATTGAAGTAGATATTTTTTATATTAGATTCAATTGAATGATGTTATGAAATGCATACTCCAAGTGATATATAATAAATGAGCAAATCTTTCTTTGAAATGTAAACCATTAACTATTCCTCTCTTATTAAATATTCAACTTACTAATCAAAGCTGAAGAAGACGCTGCTACGACAATACTAATAAAAATAGTTTCTAATAAATAATGATTATTTGAATAAAATACAGTTTAAATTATGGCAATGGCCGATATGTACAAAATATAATTTATGTAAAAAATAGTAGACTTATTTTGAATTTTAAATATATGCATTTAGTTATAATAATGGAGAATTTTATTGTTGAACTTACACTATATTATAAACTTTATAAAAAATTTAATTAATTTATATTTAATCATTTTCTTCTATATTAAAAAGATACTCTCGAAAAAATCATTTTATACCTTAGTTAGTCGTAACTTATCCCTTATGTCATGAATTACAAAACCTATTCTCATAATTTCTGAACAATTAAACTAATATAATGTTGTCTGGTTACCTCCGTAATCAGATTCTTTTAAATCAGTTTTATTTAATGATACACTTGATGTAAGTAAAATCAAGAATTATGCGGTGGAATCTTCCATGGTGGAATTTTCCAGCAGTGGAATATTCTGTGGTGGAACTTTCCAGCGGTGAAATCTTCCTGGTGGAACTTTCCGTGGGGGAATTTACCTAGAACCCTGTGGACATACATATTTATCCAGAAAAATATATTTCTGGATTGTTAACATTAACTATATAATTTCTATTAGTGACAAAGTCAAGAATACATGTTAGGTTTTATTTGCCAATGATCATCAGACTTAAAGTAAGATATCAATTACAAATCCAATGAATATGCTAAGATAAACAATAAGAAAACTAATATGAATTATATTTCGTTAAATGATGAAAATTTCATGTATTGATTCTGTTAGAAATATCAAATTTCGACCATCATTTAGTGTGTCACACCATAATTAATTCACGGTTGGTTGTCACTTTATCTTCCCTCATTCTTCTAAAATTACCAACAGTTTCAACAGCCGCTCTCCTAGCAAGTAGAACATCTCTCTTCGCACGAATATGCAATATTGTGCAAGGTGCCGAACTATTGGCACCTTCCCTTGTCTTGATTTGTAGTTTGCCTAATATTGGCTGTCCTCTCCTTCAGATGAAATGTCTACCAGCCGCTTCAGTTAAATCTAAGAGAGCATAAACTCTTCGCAATGGGGGGCTGTGCAATATTCTGCAATGTACAACTGTACGTTAATATGCTCTTGCAGCAAAATAGAATGAAACCTAACACAAACTTATGCGCTGGTATTATTCATATGAATGAATAAGAATGTTACTTTTCATTGAGAAATTTCTTCAATAAATAAAAAAAAAAAATTAACGGATGAAAACTGATGTTCTTTCACTAAATTTTCAATTTTATCTTTCAATATATTTACTGATGATGTGTAATCCGAGGAAATATAATTAATGAAATAACATACATAGTATGTGTTTTTTGTATTCATTCTTCTCCAATGTTATCCTCTATTTGCAAATAATAATATAATTATTATAATACAATTGTATTAAAATTGTATTGAGAAATTTCTAATCGTATTGAATTAATTAAGTAGTACTTTTGTTTGAGATTAAATATTTGTTATACTTCATTCAATATTTTATTGCACTATATATTTGTGTAAGTTTTAGCTGGAAATTAGTTGCTACCTTGTTGTAGTTTGCAAATAATTACAAATAAACAAAACGAAAAAGCAGCAAAGATTTATAAGTTCAAATATTGAATAAATAAGTAGCACTAAAATGATCAATTTATTACATGTCATATAATTTTTCAAAAAATATGGACAGATATTCTCGATATAAAAATTGAGCTTTATTGAAATTGAACACAGTCAAAAGGAAAAAAAATGAACAATAGAATCAATTTCTAATGGTGTTGAAAAATAAACTCTTTAATATTATGAAAATTATATTTTTATAGCTCATAATTCTGAACCTCTCAATATCTGCTATTTGCAGCCTAAAATCTCCTCAACCTCTCACACTCTGCCATTTACTTTTCAAAATCTAACACTCGCAGTTAATTTCAAGCTAAATAACTGCCACATTTAACCGTGTCTCTATCACTCTCACTGTATCTGTTGTGAGATCAGAACTGAATTGAAACGATGTTCACATAAATTGCATATGAGATGGAAGGTGAGTAAAGGGACTAAGTGTTAGATAGGTCCTGCACACGATACAGTAGAGGTAAATTCTCAAAATGTTGAACTGTTTACTTTAATGACATTTCAGTTTCATCGTAAATAGTTGATTAATCATCCCTAATGTATTTCTGCCTTTTTTAAATTACAAAAGATATTCAACGTAACCTTCATTTGATTTATCAGGCCGTACAAAGTCAATATATTAGATTCGAGAAATGAAATCCACTCTATTTGAATTAAAATATCAAATTAGATGGCTCAGTTCAAAGAGATTATCCAGGCGACTGAATTGGCTTTACGTCTATGCAGTTAGGAATTTATTTAATTACCGATGCTAAAGTGAATTAATCAAGTATTAAGTTGAAAAATCTTTAACTTTAACGTATTTATTACACTCTGTAACGTTATGGGTACGATGTCACCTGAAAAAAAAGCTACCTTAGTAGATCATATATCGTAATGTGATTATTTATTGAATCTTTTCGTGTGCAATATTTTTATTGAAACTCCAGAATTTTGAACAAATTTTTTCAATATTTTTTAAGATTTCTACAACTTTCCTTTGTATGATAATTGTATAGTACTAATTAGTAAATTATATACATATCTCTGACTCATTATTTTCCGTATGATAATATTCGTTTATTTACTGTACTTCAGTTTTGAATAATATTCTGACGCGAACAATATCATCAGATGATATTTTAATATGGTAGTGAAAAAGCAGATACCCCTACCATAATCCAATACAGTCTACCGTTCTTCCATCTTTTGTATTATATTTTATTACATAATCTTGAATTAGTATCTTGAATTCCTTGTAAGAACTATTACTAGTAGATTTCATTTATTTGTATTTCAAATTACTTGACAATACATTGGTATATTATTCAAATCATTTGTTAGTGCATGGATGTTTTATATTTAAATTATTTGTATACATTGATGTTCCACACAAAGCTCAATTGAAATTCATTACGCAACATGTTTAAAAGTTTTAAAGACTTGCCTGTTCAAACTTTCAAATCACATAGAAATTTTAATTCCAAATAACTATGAGTTTTATCTAACTAATAAAAGTTATAATTAGAATGTTTTCAAATTTAAATTACGAGGGAAGTTTTTGCAGTAAATATATAATTGTAGAATTTCGTTTGTAGTATATTGCAATTCGAGTTGCAAGATATAGATATTTGAGGTTGCTTTTATATATGAACACACTTGGCCAATGGACACAAGGCTGAAGAATATTTCGCCGAACGGACATCGCCGAAAGACATTTGGCCGAAAAATAAATGGCTGAAAGCATTTTTGTCGTAAATTTAGACGAACAGATATTTAGCCAAAAGATTTTTCAATAACTATCCATATTGTGAGATGCAGCTTCCGTTGCTGCGCCTATTTTACTCACGGCAAAGTGGCCTAATCAACTAAGGTGTTCCATTATTATCATATATGCAAAGCATTGTCAATTGTCACACTTTGCCCCTCAAGGCTCGAAAATTCATTATTTTGTGAGTAAGACACTCTGTATATTTGCATTCCATTGATCACTTTTTTCTGTCAAATCAGTTGCAATTATTATTTGAAGTCATTCAATGATATAATTTTTTCATGAGAGTATTCTGGTTCACTTCTAATGAACCAGTGGCTGGGAGTTATTGTAAATATGTATAGCTTAATTGTTAGATACAAATTAATCTAATTATAAATTCAAAAATTTTAAATGCAGATTAATGAAGAAGTCATTCATTTCAATTTCTTCTTATACCTACAGGGTGGCGCAAAAAAAGGAAACCCATTTTCAAATTAGTTTATTTTACAAACTATTTAAGTTAGGATTTTTCTAATAACATTATTTTAGTCGTAGTATTTTTTGTATCTTTCATGAAAGTCTGTTAAACTTACGATTAAAATCAAACATCCTGCAGCGAATTGAAAAAATATGAACAAAAAGGGCTTGAGCGAGGACGATTGACTCAAAAAGACTTCAGAATAGGTATATTTTATTTCCATATGGTAGTAGAAGTAGTACAATTTTATAAAATGCTATTTTTCATTCAATTAACGTTAATTTTATCGATTCTTTCATTCATGGATATACTTCTTCATCTCCAATCACGATGTCTTATCCAAAACGAGTATTTCTTTGCAGAAACCATCTTGAAAAATTTAGACTGCGGTAAATCAGTTCTAAGAGTTCGATCCTTCACCTTTAACAATGTGTTTTTAGTGTTGTATAATTCATTTCTTCTGATTGATGTGTTTGAATTTTCAATAAATTGTTCATGAATAAGATTAATGTTTTTATGTGTTCGTTCTGTTCTCCTGCGACCAATTCGTTTTTTGTTCAAAATAAAGTGGTTTCATCAGTTTTGAACTTATCAATATAAGTCAATATGGTTTATAGTTGATGAAAAACTCTCCTGAAAGCTATGTTCAAAATGAGAATGAATCTGTTCAAAGCTTTCAGTGTTTGAGTTACTTGTCACAACAAAACAGTTCTTTTGAAAACTGCATTTTGAGGGTTTCTAATAGGAGATACAAAACCGATTTTATTAATGATATAAATTTTATATCGAACATCAATTATCAAATGATAATTAAGGTTTTAATTGTCTTATATATTTGTTACAGAAAATGATATAATTTAATTAATATTTATACATCCATATGAAATAAATTTTAACTCTTGTGATTTTTTTCGTGTATTTCGTGATGTTTAATTTTTGTCTTAACTCTAACAGATTTTCAAGATAGTTGCAGACAAAGTAAAGGAATAAAATGATGATTTTAAATTTTTATTGCTTTGTAGTTCTCAAGGGCACCGTTCCCAGACAAATTTCGAACAGTGTGTAATTTAAAAAATAGATACTACAATTTTGTAGCTATGACATTATGGCTTTTTGCATTCGATTCTTCACCAGATTTTCTACAAACTGTCGAAGCATTTTTTTGATTTTTGGAATTGGTTTTCGAATTATTGAAATTTTCAGTGAAAAAAAAAATTGAAATGATATAAATTTCAAAATTCAATATTTTGAAAGATGATTCGAAAATTAAATAAAACCCTTGCAGAGTTTGGAGGAAATTCCGGGGAGAATCGAATGCAAAAAGTCGCAATGCCGTAGTTTCAAAATTGTAAACGCCTTAGGCTTTTGAATTACAAGACTTTTAGATCTCTGAAGTAATAGAAAATCCCATTCAAAGTTTGATAATCTGACACGCTGCATACGACTCCTGTGAAGGTTTGCGGGTAATTGAGGGGCATACCTTAGTGTGAATCTGATTAGTGGCACGTTAGATACCAGATTATTATTACGAATTATAATTGGCTGAAAGTTGATTTTCAGAGTACATATTGACTCCCTACCCCCCGGTCCCCTTTTCCATTTATCCCTCTCCCCAGGGGGTAATAGTAACATGAGAGCTCTGATGACACACTATTAGAAAGTCGAAAAGCAACTATTTACACAATAATTTTTTTTTCTTTAATTTTGCCATTTTTCCCGGGAACGGTCCCCTTAAAATAAACTAGTTTGAAAATGGGTTGAGAATGGCGCCACCCTGCATAGTGTATAAGGGATAATTAAGCTCATATTAGTAAATGGATATGAATATTTATAAACAAATAAATTTAATTACAGATATTATATTTATTGATGAATTGCAATTTGAATAATCGTTTGTACATTCATTCACGTTTCTAGAATATTCATTCCTATTTTCCACAGCATCAGCGTGAATATGGTCCAGATGATCAATGGTTAGTATTTTGTTCCTTGACCCTCTGCCTTGAACCGAAGCACCTTCAATCACTGGAAAGAAATGAAACATTGGATATTGTGGGGACCCTGAGTGAGAGTAATATTAGAGGGACATGAATTAATGCATTGAAAAAGAAGGAGAAAAATAAATATCCAAATGAATAAAAAAGTGAAGAAAATGAATGAACGGATTATTCACTTCATTTTAACATAGGTCAATGCAGGAAAAATATTTGTATGGAAAATTAAAGTAATAATACTTAGATTATTATAGAATTATTTTCACTTTATCTGTTACTACCTGGAAATTTAACTGTTATTTAATTTGAATGTCACTCATCATTTTTTATGTAGTGGTAAACACAGTCAACCACCGTCTGTTATGTAGACAGTAATACTGTCACTCACCGTCTGTTATGTAGACGGTGATACTGTCACTCACCGTCTGTTATGTAGACGGTGATACTGTCACTCACCGTCTGTTATGTAGACGGTGATACTGTCACTAACTGTCTGTTATGTAGACGGTGATACTGTCACTCACCGTCTGTTATGTAGACGGTGATACTGTCACTCACCGTCTGTTATGTAGACGGTGATACTGTCACTCACCGTCTGTTATGTAGACGGTGATACTGTCACTCACCGTCTGTTATGTAGACGGTGATACTGTCACTCACCGTCTGTTATGTAGACGGTGATACTGTCACTCACCGTCTGTTATGTAGACGGTGATACTGTCACTCATCGTCTGTTATGTAGACGGTGATACTGTCACTCATCGTCTGTTATGTAGACGGTGATACTGTCACTCACCGTCTGTTATGTAGACGGTAATACTGTCACTAACTGTCTGTTATGTAGACGGTAATACTGTCACTCACCGTCTGTTATGTAGACGGTGATACTGTCACTCACCGTCTGTTATGTAGACGGTAATACTGTCACTCATCGTCAGTTATGTAGACGGTAATACTGTCACTCATCGTCTGTTATGTAGACGGTAATACTGTCACTCACCGTCTGTTATGTAGACGGTAATACTGTCACTCACCGTCTGTTATGTAGACGGTAATACTGTCACTCATCGTCTGTTATGTAGACGGTAATACTGTCACTCACCGTCCGTTATGTAGACGGTAATACTGTCTGGCTACGTATTAGTGGCCATGCGCGTGTAGTTTCCGGAGTCTTTCTGATTTGCTCTGAGAGATTCTGAGGTGTGACGTCATGTGACTCGTCACCTCAATGGTGACGTTAATTCCATCTCTTTGTCTCTCGAAAGAAATCATCCGGTTGTTGTGGTACCAGAACACGTAATCTGGGGCAGAATTTGTCTGGAAAGGAGAAAACGAAACGTTATTCACTACTTAAGTGGATAAAATTTTGATTCACAGCGAGAGTATCTTTTGATGCCTGTGAACTAACCCATCGGGGAGTTCTTGACCTCTTTCATGTCTGGGAGCTGATTCATAGAACTAATATACTTAGTTTGCCTATATTTTACAAGGATATTATGAGTTTTTTTTTTCTACATTGAAATTATCACTCTGGTCATAAAGTGTTAATGATTTAATGATTCATGTATGTTCACTTTCTGTTAAAAGTTACAATTAACAGCCACAGGCATATTTCATTCCTTTCTCGGGATTTAAATGTTTATAATGCATTTAATTATCATATTCATTGAGCAGAAATTCCAATTAGTTACACAGGGGGAATAATATAAACATTGTACCGGGAATGGTAATGTCTGGGAATTAAAATATATCTGGAATGAGGATATTTCGGTAATGTTGCTAATTGATTCTAAAATCAATGGGATAATATGTTAATTAATTTACCGGTGTTTCTTTGTTCTTTGTTGTTACTCTATTCAGTTGATAGGAATTAACACAATTTAATTTGTTCTATTTTATTCTCAATGCATTTTATCCTATCATTTACAAACATACATTCACGCAAGTCATTATCTGAGACCAATTGAGCCGAAAAAGCAATTCCTAAGCAAAAGAAAGAGTCGCTCGGTTCTTTTGTTGAACTGTGGCAAATCAAACGGAAAAGATGCGCATATCTTATGCATAACTGGATTTGGAACATCGCATGTATGTATTGTATATATGCACTAGCTTGACATAAAAACACACAAGATGGCCATGCAGAGACACCTGTCTGACAAAGATACACTAGTATCTTATGCAGATACACTATTTCCCCATGCACCAACTCAATTATCTCCTCCCCTTCAGTCCTAAGCCACACGAATGCGAAATAATTATATCATTGTTGAGTTCGAACCTCTGCGTCTTCCCACGAAGTCTCTTCTAATTGAGGTAATATTTGTGCAGAATCTGCCCCGAAGTGACACTTAATGAGGTAATGCTTGCGCAGAATCTGCCTAGAAATGACATTCTTTAGGGTAATGTTTTCGAGTCAATTTGCTAATTGGAAACTTTGATAACGAATATCTGAATGACTGGAATAATGATCAGAGTTTTTGGAATTGGAAATTGATAGTTTTATTGCGTCATGATTTGAATCTAATCTTGAATCTGAAAGAACAATATTATATAGTTCATAAAAAAAAATTATCAATTGTAAAATATTTGTACGAGTTTAGGATTTTACCAATCAAAACAAGAAATATATGAATGTTCCTTAAGTAACGAATCCAATTTGCATTCACATGGTTACCATGTGGCTTAATGGTTATAATGTAGCAAGAGATTAAAAATGTGAATAATACACATTGAATCAGTCTAGTCTTATTAAAAATACTTAAATAACATTTGATTATTACATTTTAGAACCACATCTCGAATTAAACTGCTTATAACTTTGGAAAAAATCGTTATTTTAATTATTTTGTATTATATTATATTATTATATTGTATTAAATTATATTATAATCACTTTGACAAACGACTTCATATGGGTGATATTTTTCGTTTCTCATCGTTTTTTTGAAATAAAGGAGTATATAGGTTAGTAAATTAAATTTACACAAAACTGCTTCCCAGGAAAAAGTTTTCTATTTTTTAGGTTTCCTATTTTATAGTATAACTTATGCTGAGAGAATTGCATTATTATCAATTAGTGATTAGTAACTCTTTTTTGAACTTAATGCAAAAATATGAATTAAAATATATTTATATATTTATTTATTTGAAAGTAATAATCAGTTGAGTTCGTGTTTTCGTATTTTGTGGTCCATACTCTAGGACTTAGGAGTCTAGTGTATCGTAAAATTTTTCGTACCATTCATTGATCTGGTTACAGATTAATTATTTCTACTATTAAATAGTTAAGGTAGCTTTCATTATGTAACTGAAGGGTGTTCTATCCATTTCTTAGTATCTCTTTCCTATCCGTAAAACTAAATGTTGTGGATTGTGTCTCTCTCTCTATCATTTAATCATACGATAAATAGTTACATCATAGACAATAAAAGTTGAAGATTTTCAGTACCTCAAATCGATTGGTTTTTAAATTATGCTTAAATATTTCAAATCGAAATGTGCCTCTCAGACTCATTGATCGTTCCACGGTTGAATGAATTTCTTTTTAACTTGTAAATGAAATATGAACGCACAGTGAAAATTTTCTTTACATAAGATTCTAATACTTTAGTATTCAGTTCGTTATTTTTACAGAGTAATATATTTTTTTAGTTGGTTAATACATATTTTGTTAATATATTCTATAGTGGCAATTTTCCTCAGTGGCAATTTTCCGGGTGGCAGTTTTCCCACAGTGGCAATTTTCCCAGAGGCCATCTTCTCAGTGGCAATCTTCCCTCTTCCCACAGAGGCAGTTTTCCCGGGGGCAATCTTCCCAGTGGCAATCTTCTCAGTGACAATCTTCCCTCTTCCCACAGAGGCAGTTTTCCTGGGGGCAATCTTCCCAGTGGCAATCTTATCAGTGGCAATCTTCCCTCTTCCCACAGAGGCAGTTTTCCTGGGGGCAATCTTCCCAGTGGCAGTTTTCCCAGTGGCAATTTTCCGCGCACGTACCAAAGTACAGAAAGGTATAACAACATTGACCGAACATTAGAGAGTAAATTGTAACAAATGTATCTTTAGGAGGAGTAAATAAGGACTGTAAAAGCTCTGCCAACAAACTAATGTACTTTGTTCATTAGAAGTCAAGAGGTGAGCAAACAAGTAATACAGAGTGTATTAACGTATAGTGTTCAACATTCTAAACTTGAAAAATTCCTTATAATAAACTGTAGCTTCGTTCTGAATTCGATTGGTTTTAAAACAAACTCAGAACATTAGAATTTTTTAATTATATAGTATATACCGATCTATGTAAAAATGAAATACCTATATGGAATAAGGTATACAAAAAATATAAAAATATTTTTTTAAATCTCGTTCATTATTAGCTATACATATGTTTCTAATTCTAGAGATTATATTTTTTTAATTCTAGAGATTTTAAAACTAACTGATTTCAAATTAATTCAATACAAATTAAGTTATTAATTGTTTAACTACGATTCGTATTAGCAACGATTATACAATATGCAATGAAGCATCCTTTAAATTTACCTTTTTTGGATGTAGAAGAATGTATGGAAATTTAAAACTGGATTTCATTCAATTACAAGCTTGAATATTAGTATTAGTTAATGTATTAGTAATTGAATGAAGTTATTTCAAATTTAATTTTAAAATTTGAAGATTTTCCTAGGATGAATTAAATTTATTTACTTGGACAATGAAAAGTCAATTTCGATTTCTCAAGTTAAATTTCAAATTATTCCCTATATTTAGTAAAAGGTTTACCAAAATCTAGGTATTAACTATAAATATTGGAAATTTTTAATATTTCTTCCCTCTAAGTTGTTTCAACTCACATAGTTAATATATATATATATATGTTAACCATATATGTTAACCATATACCAGGGATATGGTTGTTCCTTGGTCTACAGGGTATTCACCATCTTCACAATTATGGTTGCAGTGGCAGAAGTCACTGTCAGAGCAACCAAATGGGGGTGTGACTTGGTTGAATCAACCATCTGTAAAAAATATTACGAGCTTATATTCTCTTTCAATCTTTTTCTAAAATATAATTTACTGTATTCTGACAAGTCTGAACGTAGGATAATAAAACCCCTCAAAATATTAGTAGTTTCCTAACCCCTTCTCCTCATTTTCTCTAATGATTTAATCGCTAACTAATTATTTACTCGTGACTCTCAATTAATTTTCTAATTAAGAGCCTAAATTTCCTGTCGAATAAACTATGGATGGAAACTGACATTATTTTCTATCGAGGAGCAGGATTTCATTGGTATAATTTTAGCAAAATGTTGTTTTTGTCTTGTCGAACATGAGTCACTCTCATAAACATTAAGATAAATAATTTTAAAATATTGATTATCCAATAGTTTGGATAATATATTGAGGTTCTATCTACTATTTGGTCCCTACACTCACTCTTTTTACTCTTACTCGAGCTCCATTTGAGTATATGATCTATTGGCGCATAGATCACAAATATTGGATATTTGACGGGTTTGATGGACGAAGGGCCTAAGCCACAAAACTAGAAAATAAGATTTCATGGAAATCGAAATTGCGAGAATTTTCATTGTTGCATCAGTATTTCATGGAAAAATATATAAAAGCACTACAATCGTTCTTTATTTATAGCTCGGTAAACATCCAAAAATCTATCTACAAACTATGGATGCTAATTCTGAACAATTTCAAAAGTTGGCTTAGACCGTTCCCCCACCGAACATGTCATATATCCTTCACCCGATATATACTCACTAACTGCATATGTTCTACTAGAATATATCGCACATTTGCGAGAACAACGTCATAACTCTAAAGAAAGTTTTTTTTCAGGTTTGGCATTTTGATTCTTGTAAAGTATTACGTACATTTTTTAATGGTATAACATTAAGAAATTTAGCCTCTCTAGCGTTCAATTTGGGAGCTACAATTATGAAACGTTTTACAAATATTTTAGTATTTAAAGATTTATAGGTCTATAGGATTTTTTTAGGATAACTCCAAAATACATTTTTTTCGTGTGCTGTGGAGTTGTTTATTCACTCTAACTCTTCCTTCTCTCTCTCTCTCACCTATTTCTCTCATTATCCTATCTCACACTTATATCTCTCCCATCATTCTTCTCTTCTGATGCTCTCTCTTTTCCCTCTCACTCTTCCTATCCTCTTCCCTAACCTGACAGTCATAAGTGTGCCCGAGTCGTTGACAATTTGTTCTAGGTAAATTCCGATCCAGTATATTCCATCCCAAGTTTATATTCTACACTAGTTAAAAATTAATTTTCTTCAACAATAGAGGGATTAACGTCTTCTTCTGTGTTAAAGGTCATGTCGGTGACGTTGGAAAGAAATTTAATACATAGAATTAGAAAATTGGCTCCATGTTCTAAATCACCTATTATCAGTCGTTGACAAATTTCATGTATGTAGATTAGCTACTCAGTGGCAAAAGTTAACAATAAGTTAAATTTAATTTAAAGAAGATGCAAGTTACTATTTATAATACAAAATCATAATAAATGGTTAACCAAACCTAACCCGTAAAGTGAATTGGAACTTACTGTAATAAAATATACCGGTTACCTTTCCATTGGTTACCGTATAAGAAAAATAAACTCCTAACTTCACGCACTCTCACTCTCTTCCTCCTCTACCCACTCCTCTCACTCTCTTCCCATTCACTTTTTCTTCTCTCACACTCCCTCACTCACTCTCCTCTCACCTGACAGTCGTAGGTGCCAGAATCGTTGACGTTGGCGTATCGTAGCAGCAGAATCCACTCGTCATTTTCCTCGTCGTGGTGGATTTCAAATCTTCTTTCGTGGATGTAAAGCTGAAGTGTAGAACTCAAAATGTGCCAATCGTTACGACGCACCCACGACACCTGGTGGGTGAACTAGAATCAGTGGCAATTCCAATGAGAATGATTAAATGATCTATTGACAGGAATGTGAGCCACGAAACCTTGTGGGTGAACTGGAATTAGTGACAATTCCGATGAGAATGATTAACTGTTCTATCGACAGGAATGGGAACCATTTGGATATCAAGACTATCGTAGAAACAAATATCGGTACCACCTCAGGATTTTAAAGGTTGCTAAAAAAATTTAAAAAATCATGTGCGTACGTAACTTGCTACCCAGACGGTAAATATTAATCGCCGATTTTGTACTTATGATCGATGATTATTATTTGTAATGAAAAGATCATCTATCAATGAATATGAATGATTTGTCAAAAATAGTGTCGAAATTTGTCATAAAGGTGATGCATTTTTAGTCTAAAAAAATTAACGATATTCTACAGTAATGGAAAGTAATAAACGATCTGCCGTGTATTATTTATTTTATTCACTAATGGACAGTTTATTAATTAATGGACCGTTTCTTCATAAACGGCCAGCTAATCCATAAATGGACATTTTATTCATAAAATCACAGAATGTTTGATTAAATTTTCATCATTAAAATTTTTCATCTTCTACTATAATTTTTTGTTAAACTTTAAAAATAGAATAAATTATCATTTGCGTATATTCTGTATTTTATTTATTATTCCTCGATCTTGATTAAAGAGATTAAAGGTGAGGCAATTTAACAGGAAGTGAATTCTTAGAGAATTAAATATAATCTTGTAAATCTTAACATAATTACAATATTAAATGCCAATGTTTTATTAGTTGAAGTAAGAAATAAATAATGAAAAAGGCCTACATTCATAATAAAAACTTTCATTTCGAGATTTGAAGTCAGCAATGTTGATAAATTAAATAAATTAATTGATTTCATAAAGAGTCTAATGAAATTAACAGGTAATGAATATACTGTTTATGATGGTTAATCACACCACAATCTCCTCATTTACACCACTATCTCCTCATTTACACCACTATCTCCTCATTTACACCACTATCTCCTCATTTACACCACTATCTCCTCATTTACACCACTATCTCCTCATTTACACCACTATCTCCTCATTTACACCACTATCTCCTCATTTACACCACTATCTCCTCATTTACACCACTATCTCCTCATTTACACCACTATCTCCTCATTTACACCACTATCTCCTCATTTACACCACTATCTTCTCATTCACACCACTATCTCCTCATTCACACCACTATTTCCTCATTTACACCACTATCTCCTCATTTACACCACTATCTCCTCATTTACACCACTATCTTCTCATTTACACCACTATCTCCTCATTTACACCACTATCTCCTCATTTACACCACTATCTCCTCATTTACACCACTATCTCCTAATTTACACCACTATCTCCTCATTTACACCACTATCTCCTCATTTACACCACTATCTCCTCATTTACACCACTATCTCCTCATTTACACCACTATCTCCTCATTTACACCACTATCTCCTCATTTACACCACTATCTCCTCATTTATAACACTATCTCCTCATTTACACCACTATCTCTTCATTTACACCACTATCTCCTAATTTACACCACTATCTCCTCATTCACACCACAATCTCCTCATTGACACCACTATCTCCTCATTTACACCACTATCTCCTCATTTACACCACTATCTCCTCATTTACACCACTATCTCCTCATTTACACCACAATCTCCTCATTTACACCACTATCTCCTCATTTACACCACTATCTCCTCATTTACACCACTATCTCCTCATTTACACCACTATCTCCTCATTTACACCAATTTCTCCTCATTTATACCACTATCTTCTCATTTACACCACTATCTCCTCATTTACACCACTATCTCCTCATTTACACCACTATCTCCTCATTTACACCACTATCTCCTAATTTACACCACTATCTCCTCATTTACACCACTATCTCCTCATTTACACCACTATCTCCTCATTTACACCACTATCTCCTCATTTACACCACTATCTCCTCATTTACACCACTATCTCCTCATTTACACCACTATCTCCTCATTTATAACACTATCTCCTCATTTACACCACTATCTCTTCATTTACACCACTATCTCCTAATTTACACCACTATCTCCTCATTCACACCACAATCTCCTCATTGACACCACTATCTCCTCATTTACACCACTATCTCCTCATTTACACCACTATCTCCTCATTTACACCACTATCTCCTCATTTACACCACAATCTCCTCATTTACACCACTATCTCCTCATTTACACCACTATCTCCTCATTTACACCACTATCTCCTCATTTACACCACTATCTCCTCATTTACACCAATTTCTCCTCATTTATACCACTATCTCATCATTTACACCACTATCTCCTCATATACACCACTATCTACTCATTTACACCACTATCTCCTTATTTACAACACTATCTCCTCATTTACACCACTATCTCCTCATTTACACCACTATCTCCTCATTTACACCACTATCTCCTTATTTACAACACTATCCCCTCATTTACACCACTATCTCCTCATTCACACCAGTATTTCCTCATTTACACCACTATCTCCTCATTTACACCACTATCTCCTCATTTACACCACTATCTCCTCATTCACACCAGTATTTCCTCATTTACACCACTATCTCCTCATTTACACCACTATCTCCTCATTTACACCACTATCTCCTCATTTACACCACTATCTCCTCATTTACACCTCTATCTCCTCATTTACACCACTATCTCCTCATTTACACCACTATCTCCTCATTTACACCACTATCTCCTCAATTACACCACTATCTCCTCATTTACACCACTATCTCCTCATTTACACCACTATCGCATCATTTACACCACTATCTCCTCATTTACACCACTATCTCCTCATTTACACCACTATCTCCTCATTTACACCATTATCTCCTCATTTATACCACTATCTCCTCATTTACACCACTATCTCCTCATTTACACCACTATCTCCTCATTTACACCACTATCTCCTCATTTACACCACTATCTCCTCATTTACACCACTATCTCCTCATTTACACCGTTATCTCCTCATTTACACCTTTATCTCCTCATTTACACCACTATCTCCTCATTTACACCACTATCTCCTCATTTACACCACTATCTCCTCATTTACACCACTATCTCCTCATTTACACCACTATCCCATCATTTACACCAATATCTCCTCATTTACACCACTATCTCCTCATTTCCACCACTACCTCCTCATTTAAACCACTATCTCCTCATTTACACCACTATCTCCTCATTTACACCACTATCTCCTCATTTACACCACTATCTCCTCAATTACACCACTATCTCCTCATTTACACCACTATCTCATCATTTACACCACTATCTCCTCATTTACACCACTATCTCCTCATTTACACCACTATCTCCTCATTTACACCATTATCTCCTCATTTATACCACTATCTCCTCATTTACACCACTATCTCCTCATTTTCACCACTATCTCCTTATTTACACCACTATCTCCTCATTCACACCACAATCTCCTCATTGACACCACTATCTCATCTTTTACACCACTATCTCCTCATCTATACCACTATCTCCTCATTTACACCACTATCTCCTTATTTACACCACTATCTCCTCATTTACACCACTATCTCCTCATTTACACCACTATCTCCTCATTTACACCACTATCTTCTCATTCACACCACTATCTCCTCATTCACACCACTATTTCCTCATTTACACCACTATCTCCTCATTTACACCACTATCTCCTCATTTACACCACTATCTTCTCATTTACACCACTATCTCCTCATTTACACCACTATCTCCTCATTTACACCACTATCTCCTCATTTACACCACTATCTCCTAATTTACACCACTATCTCCTCATTTACACCACTATCTCCTCATTTACACCACTATCTCCTCATTTACACCACTATCTCCTCATTTACACCACTATCTCCTCATTTACACCACTATCTCCTCATTTACACCACTATCTCCTCATTTACACCACTATCTCCTCATTTATAACACTATCTCCTCATTTACACCACTATCTCTTCATTTACACCACTATCTCCTAATTTACACCACTATCTCCTCATTCACACCACAATCTCCTCATTGACACCACTATCTCCTCATTTACACCACTATCTCCTCATTTACACCACTATCTCCTCATTTACACCACTATCTCCTCATTTACACCACAATCTCCTCATTTACACCACTATCTCCTCATTTACACCACTATCTCCTCATTTACACCACTATCTCCTCATTTACACCACTATCTCCTCATTTACACCACTATCTCCTCATTTATACCACTATCTCATCATTTACACCACTATCTCCTCATTTACACCACTATCTACTCATTTACACCACTATCTCCTTATTTACAACACTATCTCCTCATTTACACCACTATCTCCTCATTTACACCACTATCTCCTCATTTACA
>CANNZV010005333.1:0-28354 GCA_947561585.1 Caprella mutica
CAAATTATAGTTTGGATGCACTTAGGCTCGATTGTGCATCAATTCGATGCACTTTAGTCTCTCAAAATTTCCTTTGCCAAAATGGTGAAATTAATTTCCTCGTCAATTTAACAAAATTTTCACTGAGACACTAAGTGCATCGAACTGATGCATTTTAGTGCATCCAAACTATAGTTTGATGCACTAAAGTGTCTTGCTTTAGAGCCAAAGCCATAGGGTGAACTCGATATCGTCAGGCATATTAGTACTAATTTTTTGACATAACTTAGTGGCGGATTGACGCTTGCCTGAACGTAATTTAATTAAAGTTTTCATTTTCATAATTCAACAGACAAAGTTCCAAATCTCGAATAAGGAGGATTAATATCCTAAAGCAGACTATAAATAGTTTAAAATTTTATCAATTTAACAGACTAATAAAATAATTTTTAAATTTGACGTTACAAACAACCAGTTCATGGCATAATATACTCTAGGATCTGTAATAGGGTAAATATACTTTTTTAATAAACCTTTTAAACACAACTGTTAAAAGCTTCTTTTAGGCACCAAATCACTTACAACAACATTCAACACACCAACAAGCAAAAAATATCATTCCTAACCAAACAAACCCTTGGAGCAGCAGCAGAGAGAAAAGGGCAATAACTAAACTGGGGACCAAATAGATTCACCAATCCGGTTCGAAGGACCATATACAAAAATTTTGCATTAGATCTCAGAACAGGAAGGGCAGAAATACAATTGGAGTATTTACTATATTTAATTTGACTAGCCCTAACTGTACAAGATTAACTAATAGCCTACCTAAATTACCTATATAAATTATCTATAATTAAATTCCAGCCATCCTCTCTCTCTGTGCCGTTCAAGGAATCCTAGTCTGAAATAACAAAGTAGGTATTTAAATTTTAATAGAAATAAAATGGCTACATGTAAATAAGTTTAGTGCAACTTTTTTGGAGGAAGTGCAACACTCTAATGTTGCACCTCACTCCTAGCTGGTGGTTAGTGACAATCTATTTGTTAACAATTCCACAAGGTGACTAAACTAATATTTAGATAAAGATCGCTCAAGCCTCTCACCTATTAGGAAGTCCAGTGCACCCAAATACACGTGGAAGAAACCGTGGTCAGTCCAGTCTAGTCGCCCTCTCTCTCTCCGCATTCCAGAGGCTCAGGCTTGTAGTCCGATATCCGCCAGGGGTTATTTAGGATCGGTTCTAAAATTCAACATTAATTCGTTAAATATATGAACATCAACTTGCTGGTGGTGGTGACGACGTCATTATAGCGCTCAAGCCTCATAAATAAACTGTATTCATGGATCTGGATTGAGACTCCAGCACTTCTCACCTGGCCATCACTGTGCACACATAACAGTGCGTAGCGCCTCACGTCACCACCAACCAAGCTCTTCTATATTTGAATCCTAACTAATATTGGCCCTTATTCCGCATGTTTATCCCTGGTACGGTGAAATCCGAATCTAAACCCACTGGAGGATTTGGGACACTGATCCTAAAATAACCCCTGTCGGATTTCGGATACGGAACCCTAAAAAACCACTTGGAATTATAGACACCGATCCTAAATAACCCCTGGCGGATATCGGACTACAAGCCTGAGCCTCTGGAATGCGGAGAGAGAGGGCGACTAGACTGGACTGACCACGGTTTCTTCCACGTGTATTTGGGTGCACTGGACTTCCTAATAGGTGAGAGGCTTGAGCGATCTTTATCTAAATATTAGTTTAGTCACCTTGTGGAATTGTTAACAAATAGATTGTCACTAACCACCAGCTAGGAGTGAGGTGCAACATTAGAGTGTTGCACTTCCTCCAAAAAAGTTGCACTAAACTTATTTACATGTAGCCATTTTATTTCTATTAAAATTTAAATACCTACTTTGTTATTTCAGACTAGGATTCCTTGAACGGCACAGAGAGAGAGGATGGCTGGAATTTAATTATAGATAATTTATATAGGTAATTTAGGTAGGCTATTAGTTAATCTTGTACAGTTAGGGCTAGTCAAATTAAATATAGTAAATACTCCAATTGTATTTCTGCCCTTCCTGTTCTGAGATCTAATGCAAAATTTTTGTATACCTGGGTGCATCTGTTGGAGTTGTTTATTTTTTGCAGTGTATTCATAGTCCGACATTTTTACAGTTTACTTCTGATTTAATATAAAATATATGTATAATGGTGGGCCGGCACACCCCTCGTGTGCCTGCAAACAATCATGAAGTGTGCAGTACAACAGACTAGCGGATACAAAATCTACATTAAATAATGAAATGGAATGAGGGATTACGTCATACTAATTTATATTGGAAATGTAATAAAATTTGATAGGGATATAAATATATAAAAAAATGAAAGAAAGATAATATTATTTTATTATTTATATTAGTTATTAATTGAGAATGTATATCTATTTAATTATATTCTTTCTTTGGATCAGGAAATTAAACGAGAAATATCATACAGAAAGATATAACTGTCGGACTAATGAGACGTACCTACCCGGTTTACAGTGGGTCTCACAGACACAGGCAATTTTACTTTCATTATAAAAACACATTAATTAGTAACGTTCTACCCTGGTGAAACTTTTTGGAGTTGCTTTATTTACTATGGCTCTAGTTCACTCTCATATATCGATATAAATTTAGCGGTAACTACTTTTATAAACAAATTAGAATAGTTGTGTCTGTAAGACCCAAAGAGAGCATTTATGTTATATTACTGAATGATTACTCCTTCTGTTTGTTTGACTAAAGGCAGGCAATGGTTTTTAAATTTAATTGCCTAGAAGTGGTAAAAGACCATATGTGTTCAATATAATATAATGCTATTATGGTAATAAATTGATGGCGCTAGGACAATTCGTCCCCAGACAATTCGTCTTCTGGATAACTCATCGCCGGACAATTCGTCGCTGATTGAAAATAAAAGGAGATATGATTTATAATTTAATTTTAACTTATTGGAAATTAAAAATATAACAAATAAATAATGATATTGTATTTTTTATTATACAGAGTGTCCCACAAAAATATATTTATGTTTGTATTTATATTTTTACTGATCTGGTGATGATTACATATATAAAAAAATAATAAATAGATAAAAGAAATTCAAATACTCTTGTATGACTGAATAGAATAACAAACTATTAACTTACATTGTTATATTATAACAAATAAAATGTTAAAAATTCATGTATAAAATTAATGAAAAACAGCCTAAACTGAAATACAGGCAGGCCTCGCTTTAAGTTCAACTCACTTTAATAAAAGTGGTACTTATTCCGAGTCATGTCTCGAAATAAGTAACCGTTCGTGGACATAGAAAACGGAGACAATTTTTTGTGATTAATTCACAGTAACTATCAAAAAACATCAAAATTATAATCCAGATAAGATTATTAGAAGCAATTGAACATGTCCCATTTTAGGGTAAGTTCCGTGTTATTGCACGGTTCCATATTTTCGAACACGTAAAAATATCACATAGAATAATAATATTATATACTAGAGAGAGCTAGTTGTGCAGCGACTGCAAGACGCTTGAAACCTTATTTTGTTTCAGTCATAGAGTTATGATAAAGTATTCTAGAGAGAGGAAGTGTTGCAGCGATTGCAGGACGCTAAGGAAGACGGTGTAAAACCTTATTTTGTTTCAGTCATAGAGTTATGATAAACAACTCTAGAGAGATAGAGAGAGGACGTGTTGCAGCGATTGCAGGACGCTAAGGAAGACGGTCATATTTCAGATCGAAGCTAGTTAATGTACCGCAATTTACCTGCTTAACTCTATGTTCAAAATTTAGTTGAAACGCATTACATTTAAACTTTATTTTATAATTCTTTCAATAGAGATTATTAAACAGTTTCAGAAAGTTTCCACTTTGAAATTTTTTTTTTCAATTAAAACATATCGCTTATAATAATTAAACATTTTATTTCGGTACGTATCAAATTATCTTTTAATTCCACTTTTTATCGTCGCTGATTTAATTTGAAATATATAGTGGTACATTTAAACACTTGGGTGATAGATAATATATATAAAAATAAAATTTATGTTATAAACAAAACATTATCCTTAAAGGTCCTCTCCAGGCTCCGCGAAAAAAATGAGTTTATAACATAATATTATAGAACTAAGGTCTACGATCATTATTCTGCAAACCGCATACAATTCGGTTCAGTATATATTTTATAATTTGTTTTTAAAGTTTTTTAGTACTATGTGAGCAACAATTGAGCGAATCACTAATCTGATGCTCAAGAAGAAGATTGTACACTCTTTGTTTTGATTACAAATTTGAATTTTATAAACAATCCATGCGTTTTCGGCCATTTTTTCATATATTAATTGTTTCCTAAAGTATATAAATGTTTCTATTATAAGTTCATTCAATTTTATACCTTTACACGAATATTAAATGGATTTATTAAATCTTATACCTAGTTGACAATCAAAACAAATGGTGTACATTCTTTTTCTTCAGGCTGAAAATTTCTTAAATTAGTAAGTCGGAAGTAAAATAGGTTTTGTAGAATTTTGATTATAAAAATATTTTAAAGCATATAAAATTAAAAATATGATACCAAATTCGATGCGGTTTGCAGCAAAATGATAAGAAACATTAGCCTCGTTGAATAAGGCGATAAAAATATTTGCTTCAGTTTCAATATACCTACATAAATATGTTTAAAGGAAAATCAAACGGAATCTAACTGGGGAACTTGGGGCAGTGGAATTTTATTGTTGAATTTAAACGATTAAAATTTATTATAAATTTAATTGATTCATAATTAAAAGATTGTCTGATCTATCTATTATTTCGTATGTTCTCATTAGCTTATCTTTTAGGTCTTGACTTAACATAACATATTCTTATAATTTCTAAAAGAAATGTTGATCGGTTAAACCACAAAAAAAAAGAAAACAATTTTCCATTATTATGCGGTGGAATCTTCCGTGGTGGAATATTCCATGGTGGAATTTTCCTGCGGTGGAACTTACCTGGTGACACTTTCCGCGCTGGAATTTTACTCCGGGGGAATTTACCTAGAACCGATTAACCAATCCTTTATTAGGCCAGTGCTGTTTGGCAACCGTTGTCCCAATGCCGTTTACTATACATTGGCCCAGTGTGTAATAGCACTTGCGTACCAATGCCCGGGCCCCGATCGTTTATTTATTTTGCCAATGTTTACCGACGTTGGCCCGATAGTGCAATGTGACCAGGGACAGTGTACACTATATAAGGTTGACTAAATGTGTATTATCGGTCTAATTCAAATATCGTATAAGTATAAACTTCAGAAATGCCGAAATTAAGAAAACAGAGTCCAAATGTACCTGGAGCATCCGATTGCAGGTGTGGTTATTACATTTGACTGCTGTAAACTATTTTTCGAGAAAAGTTTACAATTATCCGCAAATTAGATATTTTTGTCACCTTGTGATTCTCGTCCGGGCAGCGGGCACTCAAGTCTAATGTCTATATCCTTACGGAATATGTCAGTTAAAGCCAAATACATAGCTACCTTAACTGAATTTGATTTCAAAAGGTCGAATCTCAGATATGGCTAATTTGCTTGAAATTTTGAATTAGGTAATTCGGATAATTCCCATGTTAGCAGTTAGCTACCTAGTACCTAGGTAATTTTTTTTAAAATTTTTAGATTGCTGATTAAGGTTGAAATCTAAAATCTTCAAAAATGATTTCATATTGGCTTGGTTCAGAAATTTAGGCTCAAAATTGGCTTACCTATAACCTTCCAACCTCAGAAACATGTATATTTATTGATCTAATTGACTAATTCTAGGCCTAATTAAAAAATTTAATTAAATTAGGTATTTAATTATAAGTTATAACTGAATAATAATGAGAAGAATGACTGTGAAACTTCAAGATATGTTTCAGAGGCTTCAGGCTGGAAAATTGTAAGCCCAGACTGGAAAACATAAATTCTAACAGAGTTACTCCTAACTTCATGCATTCCCATTAGTGATGTTTATCATCACAACAAGCCCAATTGTGAAGCATAAATGACTTATTTTACATTAGTTTTCACTGCGGAGTTGAAATTTATAAAATAATTTACTGATTTCTGCATTTTTTAGGGTTAAAATGAGTAATTTTTGTTCATTCTAAATTCCTAACAGAGTTACTAGTCAATCTGAAATGAGTAATTATTCCACTCTGGTTGTAAGCCAATTTTTGAGCCAAAATTTCACAAAAATTCTGAGCCAAGCCAATTTGGCTCATTTTTTGAAGATTTCAAGCCAAAATTAACATGTGAACATAGGAATTAATTCAAAATTTAAAGCCAATTAGACATATTTGAGTTTTGACCTTTTTCAAATCTAAGCCAATTAATAATTTAATTGGCTTTAACTGACATACTCTGTATCATGGTGTGAAAGTGTGAATGATCTAAAATGTTTTTCACGTTTTAGAAATGATCTAAAGATGTTTTAGGAAATGGACTAAAGATGTTTTAGAAATCCAGTCTGCCATGTTTTAAAGTGTGGCAGGAAAGTCGCCAGTTTAGTGATAAAATGGATCCAGGTCGCCACATTTAAGATTCTTTAAATGAGAGATTTGAGTCCAATCTGCAGAATATGGGACATTTTTAACATTTTCTGTGCAAACAATCCTCAATTTTCTCCTATATTTACATGTATTTTACTGAGAACAGAAGCCAAAATTATAAAATAGAGGATTTCTTGAGAACAGTTAACCAGTTCCTGCAGTCTGGATTTGAGTTCCTACTGAAGATTTTACACTTGGAAACATCCTTATGCTTCACCAAGTAAAATTGTATGTCTCATAAACTCACCATTTGTCTCTCCAGTTCTCTCCTAAATTCAACAAATTCTCTCCAAAATGGTCAAATTATCATTAATTCTCTCCAAAATAACATTGTAGCATAGAAGAAAAATAGATAAAACTCGCCATTTGCAATTGGAGGGCTCAAAATAACTGTCACAAACTCGCCATTAAAATGGCGAGTTTGGACATGCTTTATTACTTGGATGCTTCATGCCTGATGCATGTGTATCTCTTAAGACTATTTAGTATATAAGGTGTGAATTACTTGTTATTTACAGGTTTTCCAACTCATTTAACAATTAACCTGTCGGTTGTCCATACTTTAAAACATGGCAGTTGCCCATTACAGTATTTGGTGCAAAAAATTCCACTGACTTTTTCAAAAAGCTGAAAAAATCCACCATAAATTTCCAGTTATTTGGCTGATCCCAGTCTGGAAAGATTTTTTAGAAATGATCTGAAGATTTTTTAGAAATGATCTAAAGATTTTTTAGAAATGATCTAAAGATTTTTTAGAAATGATCTAAAGATTTTTTAGAAATGATCTAAAGAATTTTTAGAAATGATCTAAAGATTTCTTAGAAATGATCTAAAGATTTCTTAGAAATGATCTGAAGATTTTTTAGAAATGATCTAATGATTTTTTAGAAATGATATAAAGATGTTTTTTTAAATGATCTAAAGATGTTTTTTTAAATGATCTGAAGATGTTTTTTAGAAATGATCTGAAGATGTTTTTAGAAATGATCTGAAGATGTTTTTAGAAATGATCTGAAGATGTTTTTAGAAATGATCTGAAGATGTTTTTAGAAATGATCTGAAGATGTTTTAAAAATGATCTGAAGATGTTTTTAGAAATGATCTGAAGATGTTTTTAGAAATGATCTGAAGATGTTTTTAGAAATGATCTGAAGATGTTTTTAGAAATGATCTGAAGATGTTTTTAGAAATGATCTGAAGATGTTTTTAGAAATGATTTGAAGATGTTTTTAGAAATGATCTGAAGATGTTTTTAGAAATGATCTGAAGATGTTTTTAGAAATGATCTGAAGATGTTTTTAGAAATGATCTGAAGATGTTTTTAGAAATGATCTGAAGATGTTTTTAGAAATGATCTGAAGATGTTTTTAGAAATGATCTGAAGATGTTTTTAGAAATGATCTGAAGATGTTTTTAGAAATGATCTGAAGATGTTTTTAGAAATGATCTGAAGATGTTTTTAGAAATGATCTGAAGATGTTTTTAGAAATGATCTGAAGATGTTTTTAGAATGATCTGAAGATGTTTTTAGAATGATCTGAAGATGTTTTTAGAATGATCTGAAGATGTTTTTAGAATGATCTGAAGATGTTTTTAGAATGATCTGAAGATGTTGTATAGATTCTATATGCGACCCCTACATATATTTCTACATTTATATGCTTAGGAATGAGGAATAATATATTCAGGAATATAAGAAACAATTTACGTAGGACTTTTGTAACATTTTGGTTATTTGGTATATGAAAAGGTTTTATATGTTAGCTTGGGTGACGAAACAAGGGAACCTTATATATTTCACGAATACTGTTTAGGTACGGAATAGTTCCTTAGATTAAGGCAGCTAGATTTATTACATAGGGTGACAGCTAACATAACTTGGGAAACAGTTAATGTTTAGGTTGATAGATTATGAAATAGTTTAGCAAAGAACTTCATAACGGTTTCTGGGCGGTGATACGAAATATTGTTTATAGTTAGGCTGAATTACACTAGTGATTAATATTTCTTAATCAAAATTCAACTTCACTGTCCTAGTCCTACTATATTTTTGCTGCGACCCGCTAAGAGCGCAGCGTAAAAACACCCTCTGATTGTTGTTGTTGGGGATTTTGCGAGACTAGTCACTACTCCTTCAATAGTTAACTGATTTGATTGAAACAAACTGATTTAATAGTTACACTTTCTAGAGAAAAAAAATTCAAAATAATAATTTTAAAATGTAAAAATTTTAAAAAATATAATCGCAAGGACTTGTAATTTTTTCCGATTTTGTCACTAAAATTGCTTATTCTTCTTCAATGATGAATTGATTTGGTTGAAACAAGCTTTAGTATGTAGACTGGTGTATTTACTACAATTTTCAGTGAATAGAATTTCGGAAAATTATATTTTAATGGTCAAAAATTAGAATTTTGTAAGGACTTGGAATCTTCTCTGATGGTATCACTAAAATTGCTTCTCCTTCAATAATGATTCAATTTAATTGAAACAAGCCTTAATTAGTAGCCTGATGTATTTGCTACAAATTCTATAGAGTAAAATATTGAAAATTTAGCTAATTATTGATACTCTAAATATTTAATTTTATATGGACTTGTTCATTCTTTTTCCTGGATTAGGTAGTGATTTTTCGTGGTTGGGAAGAGATTAAGGATTGATTAGGAAGTGTGCAATTCTCTAGATTGGGTGCAACTTTCTCTGGTTTGGGTGCAGCTTTTCTGGTTTGGGTGCAACTTTCTCTGGTTTGGGTGCAACTTTCTCTGGTTTGGGTGCATCTTTCTCTGATTTGGGTGCATCTTTCTCTGGTTTGGATGCCACTTTCTCTGGTTTGGGTGCAACTTTCTCTGGTTTGGGTGCAACTTTCTCTGGTTTGGGTGCAACTTTCCCTGGTTTGGGTGCAACTTTCTCTGGTTTGGGTGCAACTTTCTCTGGTTTGGGTGCAACTTTCTCTGGTTTGGGTGCAACTTTCTCTGGTTTGGGTGCAACTTTCTCCGGTTTGGGTGCAACTTTCTCCGGTTTGGGTGCTGTTTTCAGGATGGGTGCAAGAGTGTTATTATAGCTCTGATTTGATAATTTACTGTTGTAAGTTTGCCGCCAAACTTGAGTTACCAAATATTCGATTGTTTGTATTATTTTTTGAAGACATATAAATGAATTACCATATTGGAGCATTAATATTTGTTATTTATTGCTGCGACCCGCTAGGAGCGCAGCCTAAAAACACCCTCTGATTGTTATTGTTTGTGGATTTTAGCAAAATCGTTACTAGGTACTCTTTCAATATTGAACAGATTTGATTGAAACAAACTGTAAGTGGTAGTAACTATGGCTTATTAAATTTAAATATAAAAATTTAATAAAAACTATTTAGCAACGTATAGATTTGTAATTTCATTAGATACTGACACTAAAGTTACTTCTCTTTCTGTAAATCTATTTGCTCAAAAATAGCTGTAGCTAATAGGTAACCCGTGCATTCACTAATAATTTTAGTAAGCAAAATTTTGCAAGTATAATCGTCATATAATAGTTCAAAATTAAAATTCTATGTGAACTTGTTTTTTCACTTGCTGGCACATATTAAAGTTAGTTCTTCATCTTCTATATTGAATTAATTAGATTGAAACAAATTTCTTACAGTAGCTTTACTAGATTCAGAGGGTAGGAAAGTGAATTATGAAATTTTCATTGACTGCGTGATTTTTCCGTGCCTCTGACAAATTACCATAGTCGGCCCAGTCTACAGAATGCGTCTCATCTCCCGCATAGATTTTAATTTGAGAGTCAGCCAATTATAATTTGTAATAATTAATTATCTTGCTATATCTGGTATCTAACGTGCCACTAATCAGATGCACACTAAGGTATGCCCCTCAGTTACCCGCAAACCTTCACAGGAGTCGTATGCAGCGTGTCAGATTATCAAACTTTGAATGGGATTTTCTATTAGTTCAGAGATCTAAAAATCTTGTAATTCAAAAGCCTAAGGCGTTTACAATTTTGAAGCTACGGCATTGCGATTTTTTGAATTCGATTCTCCCCGGAATTCTCTACAAGCTCTGGGAGAGTTTTATTTAATTTCAAATTATTTTTCAAAATATTAAATTTTGAAATTTATATATATATATATATATTTTATTTTGTTTCACTAAAAATTTCAATAATTCGAAAACCAATTCGAAAAATCAAAAAAACGCTCCCACAGTTTGTAGAGAATCTTGTGGAGAATCAAATGTAATAAACCATAATGTCATAGCTACAAAATTGTAGTATCCATTTATCAATTTACACACTGTTCGAAATTTGAATAACTCGTTTTCTATGGGTCGAATCGAAAAAATGTCAAGACACAAAAACATCTAAGAATTTATTTTATATATGTGTACAAAGTTTCACAACCATAGCTTCATTAATAAAAAACTTATCAATATCTGGAAACGGTGCTCTTAATTAGCTATAGCTATAGAAATATTCGCATTTCGTTTTTTCTCATTCTGAGATTCTTAATTTCATTAGAAGAAAAAGCCCCCAACACTTGAGTAGGATGTTCGTTCGTATATACATAGCGCATACCTATTCAAAATTTCAAATCACAGATCTGCGTTCAAATAGAAAGTGTATAAAAATTAACTGTTCTCAATATCGGAAAATGTTATGATATATGAAAATGATTAGTAAGAAATACTTAATTAGGTAGCTAATTGAATTCTTTACATGGATTCATTGTCTTAGAACTACACTATCAAGATAAATATTAAAGTGAATCTTAGAATACCTACTGTAACTTATGCAGATAAGGCGAATTATGGATACGCTAAGACCGGCCTAGCTATGCTAGAGCCTATTTACCTATAATATTAAAGTTAGGTAACAGTGAATCTGAGTAAGGCAGGGTTTGCACCATAGTTTGAGTCAGCTTTAATTGGTCCATACCTTACTTTACATCTGTGTCTCAGTGTCTGCATGATATGTTGTTAAAAATTAGGTCATAAGAATTAGCCTAAGCCCTAATGCTGAATGATGGGAAATTGAACATAGGTCAAAAATAAAGTCATATAGATATAATGTATAATATTAGACCAAAGCTCAATTGACTCAATTCTCCAAATTGTAGTACATTTTAAGTTAATGTACGAATACCTAATAGGAGTGCTGTGGTATCACGCTGAAATGGAAATTCAATCAAATTAATCAAAAAACATTCATTAAGTAGGCAGATATCTTAGTCAAACATCTTTAGTTTGTCAGCTTTGTTATTGTTTTAATTTTGTCGGATCGTGTTAGCCTATCAAACATGGGGGCTTTTTCTTTGCTTGAAATTCAGAGGTGTAGTAGAAAGAACGGAAAAATATCTTAAATTACATATTATTATAAAACTATAGAATTAAATTTGAAATGGTTTGCAGTTTTATTATCAGTATCATTAGTTCTAATGTATAGAGAAATAAAAAAATTAGAGTGGAGGGGACCTTTAATGGTTTTCTCTACATTTTTACATGTTGAATCATCTGGGATGATTTGCAACTCACTAATACTTACTTAGCCTCAGTCTGCTAGAATTTAATTTGGCTCCCAAAGTCCCAAGTAAATATTTTTCATTTGAAAAGTTAGTTTGTTTCATGTCTGACTATTTTAGAGCAGCTACCTAATTTACTTGCTTATTTATTTGGCTGCTGTAAGATATTTTAGTTAACTATTCAGCTTAGAAATACTTCAGTTTACAGTTGACTCAGATAGCATATTTCTGAGACTGCTAAACTGAAAGCCAATTTTGAGCCTAAATTTCACAAATAATCCGAGCCAAGCCCATATTGACTTATTTATGAAGATTTCAAGCTAAAATTAATGTGGGAACATAGGAATTAATTAAAAATCTGAGTTTTTTGACCTTTTGAAATGTAAGTCTATTAATTGGCTTTAACTGATAACTCTGGAGACAGAAAGGCAAAATAAATAATTTCTTGGAGAATAATTCATCAGTTTCTTTACTGCTGTCTGTTCTTGGACGAACGAAAAGGCCTTATTGTATATTTCCATTCAATTTCTGATTCAGACTGACAACTTACCTTCCTCTTCAAGGTTCCTGACTCTCTTTTATTTATTTCCTTTTGCTGTCATAATATATAAAGCAGACACTACTTCTAACATCCCTGAATTGGTCATTACTTATTGTGCAGGCAATCAACAAATGTAAAAATGGAAGAGAAAGACCTATCTGGAATGTTCCTGCAACTGTCTCCTGACCCAATAAGATTTGAACCTGTTAGTAAAGTCACCAATGTATTTTTTGATGGCACCACTAAAGAGGTTGGTGTTGCACTTTTTTATTACAGTTACAGCAATTTAGATCAACTCTTTGTTATAATTAATTTGGCTATCATAGAGGCAGAATATATAAACAATTCTAGGTTTTCCTTTTTCAAATTAATATAACTATCCCTCTTTGCAATCAAAAAATATTAGACAGCTATCTAACTTATGCCTTGTAGATCATCTAATTTCTTTTTTATGCAATTTATGTATTTTTTTCTTACTTTTTGTTAGTATATATCAAGTAGGGTAAGTTCTTAATTATCGTTCAGTTCCACATTTATGGCACGTAAGAAAATACGATATAATAATAATAAATTAATTTTTATTTTAGTTGAGGTATCATGGATACCAACTAAAATAAAAGATAAATAATTATTATTATATCGTTTTTTCTTACGTGCCAAAAATGTGGAACTGAACGATAATTAAGAACTTACCCTAGATTATAAATAAATAGAATTATTTGTTCTGCAAAATTCAGTGAAGCTACTAAATACACTATAAACTATATATATATTCTTGTTTAATCTAGCTGAGAGTCTGGAACTGTCTAATTTTTTTTAGGCTGGGTAGGTAGTCTTTTGAGTAGTATTAGCTAATAGTTTTTTTATCATAAAAACTATAAAGGTTGACTATTTTTTATAGGTTAACTTTATTGTAGCTATGTTATGTAGCTACATTCTAATATCATTAAAGTTTCATTAACATATTATCTTCAATAGCTGATTTGAAATGATAATAATATCAAAGGAATATTATACACAACACTCTCCTTCTGGTTATCAACAAATATTCATTGTATTTCCCAACAGGTTGTGAGTGTGAGGGGTGGAGGGACGCTAGGTGTTGTTGTACAGGGCCTGCACTCCAAGAAAGCTTTCTGTATGGAGCACAGGGGCAACATATCCACCTTAAAGTTTGCTCCAGATCACTCTATACTGGCTGTACAAAGAACAACAAACTCATTGGTGAGATCTTCAAACTCAGCCTATTTGTTTCCAGTGGAAAAAGAATATCTTTAAATGTACATTATAAGTAGAACTGTGACAATATGCTTTTAAAATCATAGATCCCAAGATTATCATAAGTGCAACAAAATGAAATGGTATCAAATGCTATAAGCTATAATGCTATTGTAGAATGATTCAGTACTGTTTAATTCTCTCCGTCTATAATATTTTTTGAATCTATGATTTTAAAAAGAGATATTGTTACATCCTTAATTATGTTTAATATTATGTATCCCTTGCGAATGACATTTGAATTTCACATCCAACATCAAAGCTCTTTGTCACAGGAGCTGCTCTCGTTCAGTGATGGAGAAGTAGGTCCTGGAGTCGTTGTGGAGTGCAAGGCAAAGAATGCGACTCTACTTGGCTTTGTCTGGGCAGATCACGATGACTTGGTACTCATCACAAACCAGGGAGTGGAGTTCTATCATGTGAGTTGAGGATGCTTTTCTACTTGATGTAGCTAGGGTAAGTTCTTAATTATCTGTCAGTCACACATTTTCGGACCATTTAGAAAAATATGTATAATAATTCCAAAGGTTTAGCCATTTTTATTCATTCAAATCACTTAAGTAAGATGTTATAAAATCTTCTAGTAGCTATTTCATTCTGAACAATTTTCTGTGAAATATTGACACTAAATGTGTAGCTATTTGAGTCTATTTCATATCTCTGTAGTAGCTACTATAAATAGTTGGTGGTCTAACTTCTTTTTCACATCTCAGGTGTCTCAAGAGCGTGTTTTTGTTCGTCTCACCCGTAACTACAGTGTGCCTAACACCTGCTGGTTTGTTTGGAGCTCAGAATGTCACCTCCTAGTTGTAGCCTCCACATCTCCCTCCACTGGTCACATGGTGCTCTATCCCTTCCAGTTTGCTCCTAACTACTCCAATAAGCTCCAGAAGTGCCTAGGTAACTAAGAGAAATAACCTCTTTAGTAGTAAATGGCTATTAGCTATAGTTGGAATGTTTTCTGTTGCATTTGAAAAATTAATTATCTTTTTTTTTAATAAAAAAAAACGACATTATGTCTCTACATTCTCTCACCTATTATAATATCTTTTTTAAACTTGTTAGAACATCTTTGATAACTAGGTAGCTAGCTACCTTGTTTATTAATATAAAAGTAATTCTAATTCAGTTAGTCAATGCAATACCTTGAATATTATTTCAGTTGTGCCTGCAAAACTATTTCAAATATTATTTTATCTCCACTACTGATGTAGATAAAGTATTTACCTCCCCCCCCCCCCCCCCCTCTAGTTGATTTACAGTGTGCAGACACAGGAGTTCTTCAGGAGAGGGACGTGTGTGTCGTGTTTGTTTACAAGCCTTCCATACTGGTGCTGAGACATCCTCCTTCTGCCGAGTCCAAACTAAAATCTTCTCAACTGCTGGTACACACTCTTACTAAGTGAGTGGAGAATTATATCTAAATGAAAAAAATTTAAGAGAAGTTATGAATTTGTCATTTCCACATCTTTGGTTATATATAAAAACCGATATACCTAGCTTATAATAATTTTTTTATTGGTATCCATCAATTAAATAATAAATATTAGCTATATCGTTTTTTTTCTTATATGACAGAAGATGTGGACCTGATCGATAATTCGTAACTTACCCTAAAGAACATCTTCATTGTATAATAGCTACAAGAATTAGGACTGTTTATTGAGTTAATAATTGCCTATTCTAATTATAATACAGGGACAGTAGTTCATTCAAACTGACTCATATTTGTCAGCTGGAAATGACGGGAAGTTTTGCCATCAATGTGATAGACAGTCTCGTCATAGTCCACCATCAGTCATCTAAAGTAAGTCACTGTCAGTCATCTAAAGTAAGTCACTATCAGTTGTCTAAAGTAAGTCACTGTCAGTCATCTAAAGTAAGTCACTGTCAGTCATCTAAAGTAAGTCACTGTCAGTCATCTAAAGTAGCTAAGTCACCATCAGTCATCTAAAGTAGCTAAGTCACCATCAGTCATCTAAAGTAAGTCACCATCAGTCATCTAAAGTAAGTCACCATCAGTCATCTAAAGTAAGTCACTGTCAGTCATCTAAAGTAAGTCACTGTCAGTCATCTAAAGTAAGTCACCATCAGTCATCTAAAGTAAGTCACCATCAGTCATCTAAAGTAAGTCACTGTCAGTCATCTAAAGTAAGTCACTGTCAGTCATCTAAAGTAAGTCACTGTCAGTCATCTAAAGTAAGTCACTGTCTGTCATCTAAAGTAAGTCACTGTCTGTCATCTAAAGTAAGTCACTGTCAGTCATCTAAAGTAAGTCACTGTCAGTCATCTAAAGTAAGTCACTGTCAGTCATCTAAAGTAAGTCACTGTCAGTCATCTAAAGTAAGTCATTGTCAGTCATCTAAAGTAAGTCATCTAAAGTAAGTCACTGTCAGTCATCTAAAGTAAGTCACTGTCAGTCATCTAAAGTAAGTCACTGTCAGTCATCTAAAGTAAGTCACTGTCAGTCATCTAAAGTAAGTCACTGTCAGTCATCTAAAGTAAGTCACTGTCAGTCATCTAAAGTAAGTCACTGTCAGTCATCTAAAGTAAGTCACTGTCAGTCATCTAAAGTAAGTCACTGTCAGTCATCTAAAGTAAGTCACTGTCTGTCATCTAAAGTAAGTCACTATCAGTCATCTAAAGTAAGTCACTGTCAGTCATCTAAAGTAAGTCACTGTCAGTCATCTAAAGTAAGTCACTGTCAGTCTCTTAATCAGTAATATTACCTTTTTATCTAATGTACAGTTATATCTATAAATTAGATAATATCAAAGATAATATTTTATTTGTTAAATTATTATGTATAGTATTAAAGTTATTGAACTAAAAATATTCAATGTTTTATTATGAGGTATAAACTACAAACTAATACCACCGTGTTGATAATCTTTGAATTTATTTAACAATGTCAGTTCATTCTCTTTAGACTTTTAATGCTTTTCTATGGCAGGTTTCTATGGTTTTTGACATAGCTCTGGGTAGTGAAATAAGAGACGGAGTTTGTTACGTCTACCCTGCCACCAAACCCGCCTCTATCCGGCCCTACTACTTAGAGGAACCTGTCAACAGGTCTCGTGCTGGCGCAAACACCATCACCAAAGTACCGTGTCAGCTCTATGCACCCACTTGGGTAGTCTTTCAGGTGTGTTCATTATATTTTTGATATGGGAAAAGAAAACTTTGACTAGCTACTCAGTAATTAGCGATAGCTTCAATTATATCATATTTTTTCATTGCCGTAGTCATCTAATTTTTTTGCAAATGATATAAACTGAATAATAGCTATCGTAAAGGATGGGCTAGAAAAATGTCCTATTAGTAACTCATAACTCAAAACATCAACTTTAATAAGAACTTTTATAAGATTTAAGAGTTTTACTAATAAAAAACATTTGATATATAGCTTGCCTATGAAGTTTGAGACTTGTTCTTTGATGGGACATAATATTTAACCACCCTGTGATATCAAAAATCATATACCAATTAAAGTGTCACTGTGATTATGATTTAATATCATAACTCTACATTCATATTGTTGTTCCTCAGCCTTTTGTGATCATAGACGCTCTGCTAGGTTGTCTTTGGACTCTGCAGTTAGATTTGCAGAGCTTCTCCTCCACATTCTCTGACAGTGTACAGTTGATAAAGTGTCTGCTCAACAGGAAGCAGGGTGAGGGTGTTTAACTCTTTAGCGGGTAAGCAGCCGCCCGTACAAGCTGCTTCTCTATTTTGAATCCTTTATTTTGGATAAATGTTCAGCTTCAGTTATAGTCTATTAATACATCACAGAAAATAGCAGCCTTTGTTGTCTTTCAAATAATCCATGAAAATACAATAAAAATATGAATCTTCAAAAAAAAAATTTTTTTTAAATAAATATAAAAAAAAACACAGAAATAAAAATGTCTTGAAAAAAGTTAAGTAATAACAAAATTCTAGACAAATTCGATTAGTTTATCTTTGAGTGCCCACTAAAGTGATAATTATGGGGTGCTGTTGTTGACCTTCTCTCCTTTAATTAAATGAATGTTGTTGCTATATGGTTTGTTGTCCTTATAGCAATGGAGTAGAATAATCAGTAAAGTATTTTGCAATTATAATTTTAACTAGACTTTAATCCGAGGAGAAAATGAGCTTTATATAATCGTTTGTGTCAACCTATTAGACAAAAGTCCAGTCCTTTACGACATCACTATAATTTGTTTTAAAATGTTTGCAGCCAAGTCCCTGATTCTGCAGAGTCTGTGTACGGTGACAGAGCGCAAGGCTCTCTATTCTCTCGGGTCTACTTTTGACTGGGTGAATGCCGCATACAGACGCCATCTCGACAGTGTCACTCCAGCGCAGAGTGTTAGCAGCCTCTGTACTCCTACTAAGTGAGTGAAGCCGTTAGTTCGGTAAGTTCCGAGTTATTGGACGGTTTATAATCTTTGATTGGGAAAGAAAAAAAGTATAAAAGTTGTTTAATAACTTTTTCTTCTTGAGAGTCCGAAAATGTGTAACCGTGCAATAACTCGTAACTTAGCTACTTAGTTAAATATTTCGTTACTGAGAGGTATTTTTCTTGTTGAAACAAATTCTCTTAATATTTTATCTCGTGTGAGGACACAATAAAGAAGAGTATGTAGAGTTCACTTTCAAAGCTACCAAGAGTATTTGTTAACTAGGGTAAGTTCCACATTTTTGGACTCTTTATGAAAAATTTAAAATGATTATTATAATATTATTGAACTTTCATTCTATTTAACTCTACCTAACTTATATTCTTGATGGCTATGAAATGGAGCTTTTGTCTTGTTTTTTTTTCATCTCTCTTCACATGTCCATTATTCAATAAATTAAGTAGCTACAATAATCACTAAATTAGTTAGTTCAAAGATGCAAACCTATTTATAACTTTTTTCAAAGTTACTTTACTGCTTTCTTCAATCAAATAAATTATCCTTTATTCAAACATATGTATTTAAAACACTAATGATTTATTAAATACACTCTATTATAATCTCCCCCCTGTTTCCCCCTAGTGGTCTCCTGGTTGCCTCCCCCACCCCCCGCAACAGCCTCCACCCCCTCCCTCCCTCTGCTGTGGTGGAGTCAGTGGACATGTACAAGAGCGTCCTGTCCCCCCTCATGGAGAAGGCCTACACCGCAGAGGAGACGGAGCTAGTCAATGAAGGTACAGAGTGAACAAAGTGAAGGTACAAAATGAAGGCGTTTCCTTATTGCAATGTAAGGTTTAACTCAAATTATTATTAGGGAAAGTTACCAGTTAATGGTTATTTTCTTTTATTGACCAAAGACGTGAAATCAATTGACAGTTCGTAATTTACCCGGGTTCCTTGTTTTCAATCCTGTAAAATCAAATATTGTTCAAAATTTTAGCTTATTATTTTAATTATAATAACAAGTTAAAATATATAGTTTTTTCTTATATGATCGAAAATGTAGAACCGTTCAATAACTAGTAACTTACCCCAAACAGACGTCATATCAAATATTTTATTGACTGAGGGATTCTTTCATTGTCAGCTTAATTATTTTTATAATTGGCTACTGTTTGATTACCAAAGTCAATATTTGTAGCTAAATTAACTATTGCTATTTTCCTTATGATATTTGTTTATACTGCAGAAGAGAAATGTATGGAAATGTATTATGAAAGGACAGAATAGCAACTGTCCTCTAAATGTAAGGGAAGGTACACACGTAGGGTTTTTTAAGTCTTTCCACCAGACTTTTTGCTAAGCTCCTCCTACTTTTTACATCAGTTTTTTGAATCATATAAGAAAAAACGATATAATTAGCTATTTACTTCAATTGGTATCCATGATACCTGCAGGTATGAGGGATACCAACTAAATTAAAACAATAATCAATTTTTCTTATATGATTCAAAAGTCTCATTTGAAAAGTAGGAGGAGCTTAGCAAAAAGTCAGATGGAAAGATTTAAAAAACCCTACGTGTGTACGGCTCTTAATTAATGTAATTTCTTGTGGATATACTAGCTATAGCTACTATAGCTACCCTTGTACTATACTACCCCTTACTTTACTATATCTACTATTCCTTTCCCAGGAGTCAGTTACTTGGTGTCAGTGACGCTAGAGTATGTACGCAGTCTCCTCAGTTGTGGCATTCCTGTGCCTGACTTCCTCCACAAGCTGGTGGTGAATGCTCTGCTCAATACTCACAACTTCTTCCACCTCCATCAACTGCTGCAGTACCACATCATACCTGACAGTAAACCTCTCGTGAGTCAAGTCACATCTCACTGCCATGAAGTGGAATTAAAAAAAAGAATAATTAAGATTTAATTCCCCATATTTATTTTCTCAAATTTGTTTTTAATTTATTTTTTATACTTCCTTTTTTTCTAATTTTACTTTTCTTTTGTTCATTTTCATATTTTACTTTTTCTATAAATTTTTTTTCAAATTTTACTTCTTTTTTCAAATTAATTCCTCTTTAAATGCAAGTATCATGGATACAAACTAAGATATAAAAATATAATGATGATTAGCTAGCTATCATTTCATTTATTCTTATATGACCAAAGATGTTAAAACAAACCGTTAATTTGTAACTTGCCCTAATTATTTTGATAGTGTTTAGTTTGACAATTAGCTACATAAGTAAATTGGTGACTGCTCTCATTTTGCTCTCAAAGGCGTGCACTCTGCTCTCAAGAGCTGGCGTGTACCCAGCCTGTGAACAGCTGAGTCTAGACATGCTGAGTAGACTGCACACTGCAGATGAGGAGATAATAGAGGTGCTACTGGCCAACAGACAGGTCACCTTGGCGATAAGGTGAGTCACCTTGGCGATAAGGTGAGTCCCCTTGGTGATAAGGTGAGTCACCTTGGTGATAATGAGAGTCACCTTGGTGATAATGAGAGTCACCTTGGTGATAAGGAGAGTCACCTTGGTGATAAGGTGAGTCACCTTGGTGATAAGGTGAGTCACCTTGGCGATAAGGAGAGTCACCTTGGCGATAAGGTGAGTCGGTTCTAGGACTTTAGACCGGGGGGAATTTTGCCAGTGTGGAATTTTCCCAGTGGATTATATATTTCTAGGTTTAAATTGTAAATTATAAGTATAAAATGTGAGATTTTTTATTTAACAAATATTAAATAGTCACGGAAATTGAAATAAAATTAATTTTGAATTTACTTAAGATAATTACTGAACATCTTTTAATTAAACTGTTATACATATATTCTAACATTCTTGTACAATTCACTTATCACCGTAATTGAAAAAAAATAAGGTTAACCTAACTAACAATAATTCTACATTTTCGATAATTTAAGAAGCAAACTATATAATCGTTACTAATTTAACAGATATTAAGAATGGTATTCTACGACTTGAAAAAGTAAGATGAAGATTCATTCATTGTAATCAGTTGGTTCCTGAAATTTGCTCCATTACAACTATTGTCTTATCCCTTTCACAATGGAGTCGATAAAAAGATATCATTATTAAAAAAAATATGAATACCTTATGTAAAACTGAAAACTATGAAATCGTTAATGAAATCAATGAACGTATCAATGAACATATAGTCATATCTCGTCACGAAGTACTGTACAGGTGAATAAAGCCCTAAGTGAATTGCAAAAAACAGTTAAGATTGCTAAATTATAGTATTTTAAAAATAACAAACCATATAGTATTATTTCTAACTAAACTACTGTCAAAATACATAACAGTCAAATTTAAAAGATGTTCTGTAATTATTTTAGGTAAAATCAAACTCATTTTGCTTCCAATTTCGTGGCTATTTTACATTGTTTGAGTAAATCTTGTCATAGTACAATATGTTAAAGTTATATTAAAATGTTTTATATTTATGTAAGTTGCATCTCACCTTTTATACTTATAATTTACAATTAACCAATTTAAACCTAGGAATATATAATCCACGGGGAATATTCCGCCGGGCAAAAATCCTGTCACCGGTGAGACACCTTGGGGATAAGGTGAGACACCTTGGGGATAAGGTGAGACACCTTGGGGATAAGGTGAGACACCTTGGGGATAAGGTGAGTCACATTGGGGATAAGGTGAGTCACCTTGGGGATAAGGTGAGTCACCTTGGGGATAAGGTGAGTCACCTTGGGGATAAGGTGAGTCACCTTGATGATTAGGTGAGTCACCTTGGCAATGAGGGGATCACCTTGGCAATGAGGTGAGTCACCTTGGCAATGAGGTGAGTCACCTTGGTAATGAGGTGAGTCACCTTGGCAATGAGGTGAGTCACCTTGGCAATGAGGTGAGTTACCTTGGTGATAAGGTGAGTCACCTGTGGATAGAATATCTCCCCAATGAATCAATGTATAATGCAGATGGCTTTGCAGAAATAATAGATAGGACTGTGCAGCTAAAACTGAAGGCAATTTTATGGCAGACTTAAGTAAATTCATTCACTATAGAGGTTACATCGAAACTCATTTACTATAGAGGAGTTGTACTGTAGCCACTTTCACCCCTAGGTACGCCAGAGCCAATGGTTTGGAGGAAAGTCTCTCGTGCAGGAAATTCCTAGACGCTGCCATGAAGAGTGAAGACAAGGGCGTCTTCTACTCCACCTTCATCTACTTCACCATCAGATACAACAGACTGGGCACTGGAAGACGCATTGGTGAAGGTGAGGGAGCATTATTTTCTGTAAAGGGCCGTGCACACATAGGGATTTGTCAGTCTTTCCACCAGCCTTTTTGCTAAGCTCCTCCTACTTTTTCCACGAGAATATAAGAAAAAACTATATAATTATTATTTATTTTATTTGGTATCCATGACACCTGCACTTACCTCCAAGACAAATAAATTATAATTATTTTGTTTTTTATTATATTCTCTTGGAAAAAGTAGGAGGAGCTTAGCAAAAAGTCTGGTGGAAAGACTGAAAAAAACCGTACGTGTGTACGGACCTAAATAGCTATGGAGGATAGATTTTAAAATCATTATATTTATACCAATGATATCTTTTCAATGATTAATTAATTTAACTTTAACCAATGATATCAATACCAAGTAGCTGATTATTCTGATGGGAAATATTGAATATAACTTGGTGAAAAGTATTAATAAATAAATTGTATATTATTGTATATTAAGGCTGATAATTTGAGGTTTTTCTCAATAGATTCGTGACAACTTTAACTAGCTAGCTATTTCTTGGTAGCTATAACTTCTTTTTCTTTAATGGTTTCTTTTCTTTCTCTAGTTTTTATCTAATTAAAGACCTGAAAGCTTTAATTCTTAGAACTTGGATAACTTCCGAGTTATCGAACGTCTCCAATTTTGATCATATTGGATAATGTAGTTGGACTGGACTTTTTTCTTATATGATCGAAAATTGGAGATGTTCAATAACTCAGAATTTACCGTATTGAAAGTTACTCTCGACTATATGTTTTTTTCAGGTGATTACTGTGATGGTTATGTGAAGTTCTTCAAGAAACATTTTGGAGCTCTACCTGACTCCTTGACATCGAACTCCAACTAACTGTACAAATATTCTTATTTAGAACTTGAAAGATTTAAAATTATTTTGTGGTTAACCTATCATCACAAATATTAGAGTCGAAACCACATTATTGGAGTCTAAACCACAATATTGGAGTCTAAACCACAATATTGGAGTCGAAACCACAATATTGGAGTCGAAACCACAATATTGGAGTCTAAACCACAATATTGGAGTCTAAACCACAATATTGGAGTCGAAACCACAATATTGGAGTCGAAACCACAATATTGGAGTCTAAACCACAATATTGGAGTCTAAACCACAATATTGGAGTCTAAACCACAATATTGGAGTCTAAACCACAATATTGGAGTCGAAACCACATTATTGGAGTCGAAACCACATTATTGGAGTCGAAACCACAATATTGGAGTCGAAACCACAATATTGGAGTTGAAACCACAATATTGGAGTTGAAACCACAATATTGGAGTTGAAACCACAATATTGGAGTTGAAACCACAATATTGGAGTCGAAACCACAATATTGGAGTCGAAACCACAATATTGGAGTCTAAACCACAATATTGGAGTCTAAACCACAATATTGGAGTCTAAACCACAATATTGGAGTCTAAACCACAATATTGGAGTCTAAACCACAATATTGGAGTCTAAACCACAATATTGGAGTCTAAACCACAATATTGGAGTCTAAACCACAATATTGGAGTCTAAACCACAATATTGTAGTCGAAACCACAATATTGTAGTCGAAACCACAATATTTTAGTCGAAACCACAATATTTTAGTCGAAACCACAATATTGGAGTCGAAACCACAATATTGGAGTCGAAACCACAATATTGGAGTCGAAACCACAATATTGGAGTCGAAACCACAATATTGGAGTCGAAACCACAATATTGTAGTCGAAACCACAATATTGTAGTCGAAACCACAATATTTTAGTCGAAACCACAATATTGGAGTCTAAACCACAATATTGGAGTCTAAACCACAATATTGGAGTCGAAACCACAATATTGGAGTCTAAACCTTAATATTGGTAGTCTAAACCACAATATTGGTAGTCTAAACCACAATATTGGAGTCTAAACCACAATATTGGAGTCGAAACCACAATATTGGAGTCTAAACCACAATATTGGAGTCTAAACCACAATATTGGAGTCTAAACCACAATATTGGAGTCTAAACCACAATATTGGAGTCGAAACCACAATATTGGAGTCGAAACCACAATATTGGAGTCGAAACCACAATATTGGAGTCGAATCCACAATATTGGAGTCGAATCCACAATATTGGAGTCGAATCCACAATATTGGAGTCGAAACCACAATATTGGAGTCGAAACCACAATATTGGAGTCGAAACCACAATATTGGAGTCGAAACCACAATATTGGAGTCGAAACCACAATATTGGAGTCGAAACCACAATATTGGAGTCGAAACCACAATATTGGAGTCGAAACCACAATATTGGAGTCTAAACCACAATATTGGTAGTCTAAACCACAATATTGGAGTCGAAACAACAATATTGTAGTCGAAACCACAATATTGGTAGTCTAAACCACAATATTTGAGTCTAAACCACAATATTGGAGTCGAAACAACAATATTGTAGTCGAAACCACAATATTTGAGTCTAAACCACAATATTTGAGTCGAAACCACAATATTGTAGTCGAAACCACAATATTGGAGTCGAAACCACAATATTGGAGTCTAAACCACAATATTGGAGTCTAAACCACAATATTGGAGTCTAAACCACAATATTGGAGTCGAAACCACAATATTGGAGTCGAAACCACAATATTGGAGTCGAAACCACAATATTGTAGTCGAAACCACAATATTGGAGTCTAAACCACAATATTGGAGTCGAAACCACAATATTGGTAGTCGAAACCACAATATTGGTAGTCTAAACCACAATATTGGTAGTCTAAACCACAATATTGGTAGTCTAAACCACAATATTGGTAGTCTAAACCACAATATTGGTAGTCTAAACCACAATATTAGAGTAAAAACAAATGTTTTCTATTATATTTTTAAATATTTACAGATTATTTTTGTTAAGTTATGTTTTGCAATCTTTAATATTTTTCTCATTCTCGAGTATCTTTTCATGAAATGATGCCCAGAGTTTATCTAAATTGATTTGTCATTTAGGAAAACTGTGATACTTAATATTATTTCAGGAATATAGTTAGGTATATAATGGACTATTTGTATATAGCATGCTTTGGTTTATTATCTATTATTTCTTTTTGTATGTGCCCAATATACCAAGTAGCTATGGTAAAATAGGGCTTTATTTTTTATTACTTTTTTCTTTTTGTAAATTTGATGTATCTGTTATATTTTTAGATCTTGGTAAGTTTTTCATTATTGTATAGGATAAGTTCCGAATAATTGGTCAGTTTCACATCTTCGGTCATATAAGAAATAACGATAGGATAATAATAATTTTAGTAGGATTGGTTGAGTAAAAACAACCAACCCGGGTTTGTTGTTTTTACTCAACCAACCCTACTGAAATTATTATTATATCTTTTTTTCTTATAAGACCGAAGATGTGGAACTGACCGATAATTCGGAGCTTACCCTAGTCTCAACTGTAAACTAAAATGTATTTCTTGTTCATGTATTGTTCCATATTTCATTTTATATGAAATTATTTGAAAAAAATTAGGCTTCAAAATAACAATCTATTATTGAACACCTACTCAATAGATATTAAAATTTATTGATTATATTGTTTTTATGGACTATGTGAAGATACAGTTAAGTTATCATATATTCTGTTTTCTGATCAAAAATTTGGAACAGTTCGGTAATCCGCAGTTTACTCTTTATATTGTATGCATTTTCAGTTAAAACTATTTAATTAAAATATAGCTATTACCATTATATTTGAACTATTTAGAGCCTCTGACTCCATTATCTTTATATTATTTTTATAGACGTTTTATTGTTTTTATATTGTATTTGTTTATGACTATTTTAAAATTATATAAATACATGTTATTTTGTTAATGCAGTTTTCCTTTCAAATGATCCTTATGAACAATTGGTATTTACAATAAAAATTGATGTATGATGGAAAAGAGACACTTGGTGGTGCTCCATTGCTTTTGAACTGTTGTAATTTGAACCATTCGATATAACCTTTTAATTTCTTCAGACAATTAGCAAGTTTCTTGGAATATGAAATGATAAATAATAGGTAGGTACTGGTATGTTTGTAATTACTAGTACTATTATTATTCATAAAAATGTAAAGATTTTATCCAAACAGGAATGTAAAACCCAAGAAATTATAAAGCTAATATTTGAACTGATACAATCACCATTGTAAATGAAATGATAGTTTTGGTTGATTATTTGTTTTAATCAGTGGAACTAGAACTCGGGGTGGGTCCAAGAATCTGACTTTCAATGCCACCGTTCCCCTTCCAGACCCTCTTACTTTACACATTCTAGCCGAGACCCCAACCTCCACCTCCTGGCAACCTCCTCTCCTCTCCAGTCAACACTGCCCTCTCCTACTACGCACCCTCCAAAAAACTCCACACCCTATCAAGTTTTCTAAATATGAAAGGATAAATAATAGGTGCAGTGCTCTAGAGTGGCTATACTTACTTCAATGAATAAGGACTGAAAATGTTGCAGGAAGGTATATTGAACTGTAACCAGTTGATAGAAAATGAACAAAAAATTCGTACGATTACTTCGTTACCCTATTAAATTAATAATATTACATGTTTATTGTAATTTACCCACAGTTTCAGAAACACTGGTCTACAGTCGTGCTCTTTTGAATTTTTCGTAATAGATTTACATTCTGCACTTTGAATTATGATATAAGCATCTGTATGCACCGTTTTGCATTTCTGTATAGAGCATTTAATGAGTAAATTTCCCCTACAACTATCCTAATACGTATATATATATATATAGGTACTCTTTGAATGGAACTTAATATATATATATATATATATATATATATATATATGGTTTTTAGAGAGTAAAAGAGTAAAAATTAGCAATTTTATTTATACTCAACAAAGATATTAATATTGTATTAAAATTATTTGATCATTAATGTTGTACCTGTATTCCTAAGTTAAAAGTCATAAACAATTATGTTAAAAACAGTTTATATATATACTAGGCAACTCTATTTCTGCTCCGGAAATGCTATTTTGAAATTTAACATTTGGCATCAGTTTAAAGGAACAAATTACAAATTTTTGTTTTTATTCAATTCTTTCTGCACAGCTGTAACGGCTAGGTAGATATTTCTTTATTCGTTTATTGTTATGGGGCTTGCATATAATTAATTCCTTGCTAATATTTAAATAACCAATATTAGCACTGTTTAATAACAATTAACATTAGTTAGATAGCTAGGTAGTAAGTATCTTTTCCCCTCTGAAAATAGGTTACACGCTGACTTCTTGGTTAGAAGTTTTGAATTCTTAGATACCTAATAGGTAGGTATGATTAATTGCAGAAGTTGCGGTTATAACCCGTAAAGATTTTTTACTAGGTAGTTAACATATTGTTTATTGCTGAAACTAATTTAACATCTAAAGTTCTACCTATTTTATGATATGGATATCTCAAGATTTGTGCATTATCCTACAATTTTTTTAACTGGCACCAATCACTGAAGTTTGGCACCTTTTTTCATTATGTCCAGACTCCAGTCTCTCTGACTCTGCGTTATACCTTAGCCGTTTTATTGATAAATGATAACTATTCCTGATTCCAATCTGCAAACAGCAAGACTGTACCTAGGTATTTCATATTTGGTTTTGGTGCACAAAATCCCACTGACTCTTTCAAAAAGCTCCAGACTCCAGTCTGCTGC
>CANNZV010005334.1:0-28349 GCA_947561585.1 Caprella mutica
CTGGCATTGCAAAAACGAAAATTAAAGCCGTAGTAAATTGAAAGTTGTAACAAGGCAGGAGTTGCCTCTTTATCCTTGTTTTTAATCGCAAACTTAGCGACTGCTGTACGCATATTATCATAAACCAACTCTTGCATCACTCCTCCAAGGGAGGAAAAATAAAGAACATGAGACTCCAGAAAACAACTACTATCCTGACGGTCAAATAAGACCGCAAAACGGTGGTTAGAAAATGCAGCAGTAAAGACAGCAAGTTGGTACGTCTTGAGTTTTCCTTGGATAGATAGTTTGACCTCTCCCCAGTCAAACTCTGTCATATGACCAGCCTGGGGAGCTTGGCGGATATAAGCTTCTTTAATCTTGCGGTGATGTTGGCGCAAATGATTGGTAATTGAAGCGTAAGAAATGACATGACCTTCGGCTAATAAATGTGCATGAATATCGATAGCTTTCATACGTTGTTTGCCTCTATTAGAAGCAAGTTTCGCCTCGTTTTTAGCTAAACAACTATCTATGATAGCAATCATTTCTTTGGTCAATTTAGAACGTCTACGTTTTGAAGAGTCGTAGGAGGGGCGGTCAATAATACCGGCGTCTGGTATCTTAATCTTAGAGGAGCCGGAAATCTGCCGTGCACGATAGGCTTGAATATGTGTTTGTACCGTTGTTCGTGAAATGCCGAGTTCTTTGGCGATAGCACGTTGAGATTTGCCTTTGTGCCAAGAAAAAATAATTTGCTGATACTCTGCCATTTTTATCATTTACCAATATCAACTTTTTGTCGATATTGTGGTGATAAGTGGCCCAGTTTTCAATTAGCGCAGTGGCCCAGTTTTCGAGTAGCAGATACATACGATGTAGCCAGCGATGTAGTGACTTAATTTCAATTCCCGTAGGTACAATTCAAAGGCCACTTTCATTAACGAAAAAATTAGAAGGAAAAAACATTTCAATTCCCGTAGGTACAATTCAAAGCATTAGCCTGCAAAACTCTTTTGAAGTATCAGTACTATTTCAATTCCCGTAGGTACAATTCAAAGAAAAGTCACTTCTACTTTTTCCGCTCTAAGAGCTAACATTTCAATTCCCGTAGGTACAATTCAAAGTGTTCCGAAAGTCCTAAAATTGAAGTCTCGCAACATATTTCAATTCCGTAGGTACAATTCAAAGGCCTCGTATTTATTATATACAGGGCTATACGGACAAATTTCCAATTCCCGTAGGTACAATTCAAAGCTGCACAGAGCGTTCCGCAATTTCGACTTGGTCTAGGATTTCAATTCCCGTAGGTACAATTCAAAGGCGGGAAGTGAATATGGGAATATTGCTTATAGTTTATTTCAATTCCCGTAGGTACAATTCAAAGGCCAATTCGGTAAATCCACGAGTTGCAGTCATGGTATTTCAATTCCCGTAGGTACAATTCAAAGTGATTATTGCTGAACAATTCATAAAAGGCGAATGCGAATTTCAATTCCCGTAGGTACAATTCAAAGTTTAATTGCTCTATCCTGAAGTAAATATCTCCACTATTTCAATTCCCGTAGGTACAATTCAAGTGCCCCTCCTTTTAAAAATTATCATAGTTTCTAAAATATTTCAATTCCCGTAGGTACAATTCAAAGTTTTCTAATTTCTTGATTTTCGTATTTCATCATTGAATTTCAATTCCCGTAGGTACAATTCAAAGAAAGGACGAAACCGGATGGTGTGATGCAGAAATAAAATTTCAATTCCCGTAGGTACAATTCAAAGCATGAATATAACTTTCAGTAGTTTTTGTTGACTTGATTTCAATTCCCGTAGGTACAATTCAAAGTTTTACCATTTTTAGCTAATTGTAATACGCCTGAACAAATTTCAATTCCCGTAGGTACAATTCAAAGCAAGTTCACTATCGTAAACGTTGCGCGAGTAGTCAAATTTCAATTCCCGTAGGTACAATTCAAAGCAGTATTGAACTAATAAGTTTGTCGGACAAGGTAAAATTTCAATTCCCGTAGGTACAATTCAAAGGCTCAATTGAAAAGAAAATATCAAATCGAATTAGATTTCAATTCCCGTAGGTACAATTCAAAGGATATTAGCCTAGCGAATTGAGCATTGTTTTCGCTTTATTTCAATTCCCGTAGGTACAATTCAAAGTATTTGCAAGTAAGCGATAGCACCTTGCGACGAATGATTTCAATTCCCGTAGGTACAATTCAAAGGGAAATATGCAGAGGGCTATGCTGTGTGTGTTCTAGATTTCAATTCCCGTAGGTACAATTCAAAGCATTTTTGCATCATAGGATTTGCCGCCTTCTTAGTATTCAATTCCCGTAGGTACAATTCAAAGCGATGTCGGGGCATAAGGTGATTGCAATTGATGTCTATTTCAATTCCCGTAGGTACAATTCAAAGGTCATTTACAGCACAGGGTTAGACGGAGTAGGCGGATTTCAATTCCCGTAGGTACAATTCAAAGGGATAGTAAATTGCTTTCATCGTTGTTTGTCAAATCGATTTCAATTCCCGTAGGTACAATTCAAAGCTATCCGCTTTTTTTCACTACCAGAAGTCCTATAAGATTTCAATTCCCGTAGGTACAATTCAAAGAGCGGTTCAGACTATTTAAAAGTAAACATTCCATCTAATTTCAATTCCCGTAGGTACAATTCAAAGTAGTAAAGCCTAATAGAGGGGAAATCATTTTTGAAAATTTCAATTCCCGTAGGTACAATTCAAAGGAAGAAATCGCAACGCATCCAGACTGGTTGCGGTCGATTTCAATTCCCGTAGGTACAATTCAAAGCAGCCCTTGTCCGTTAGGATTTTTTGCGGTCAGCGAATTTCAATTCCCGTAGGTACAATTCAAAGTATTGCTGATAATAGAGAAGGATTAAAAGAATGCAATTTCAATTCCCGTAGGTACAATTCAAAGCAAAATGACAAATGCTATCTTTTTCATATTGAACAATTTCAATTCCCGTAGGTACAATTCAAAGGACGTTGTCGCTACCTCTTTGTCTTAGAGCTTTTAATTTCAATTCCCGTAGGTACAATTCAAAGCAACGCTAATACACATTTTCGGCAACTGCTCAATGATTTCAATTCCCGTAGGTACAATTCAAAGCTTTTCTTTCGATAATCCCTTTTTGCCTTTATTGTGATTTCAATTCCCGTAGGTACAATTCAAAGTTGAAAAAGGAGATTACTTTGAATATCCGTGCTTGATATTTCAATTCCCGTAGGTACAATTCAAAGTCCCGAAGATGGTGATGAAATATTCTTCAAAGTTATATTTCAATTCCCGTAGGTACAATTCAAAGTCATGCGCTCATATTCGCCCTGGTTAATCCAAGCGATATTTCAATTCCCGTAGGTACAATTCAAAGCCTGCCATCCAAAAGCACAAAACGAACATTCTGGAATTTCAATTCCCGTAGGTACAATTCAAAGCAGATTACTTAGGAAGGTCAATAAACTATCTGTAGAATTTCAATTCCCGTAGGTACAATTCAAAGAAGCTTCTACTTCTGTTTTGTAAGCGCGTGCGACGGATTTCAATTCCCGTAGGTACAATTCAAAGCTTTATTTCGGTATTTATACCGTCCATTCTTTTGAATTTCAATTCCCGTAGGTACAATTCAAAGGCTCTTACGGTTGAATACGATGCAAATAAAAATGAAATTTCAATTCCCGTAGGTACAATTCAAAGAGCAGAAAATATGTACTACCAGTTGCTTGAAAAAAAATTTCAATTCCCGTAGGTACAATTCAAAGTCTTCGGCACCGGAATACATCGCTCCTACTCTATCGAATTTCAATTCCCGTAGGTACAATTCAAAGCCGCGCCTGCTTCGCTCGCCAGTACGACGGGGCGATATTTCAATTCCCGTAGGTACAATTCAAAGACTTGCGTACCAAGATTGCCGACGTATTCCTCCAGGAATTTCAATTCCCGTAGGTACAATTCAAAGCCAAACTATTTGTTTTATGCGGAAACAAAAACTCACATTTCAATTCCCGTAGGTACAATTCAAAGGGGATGTACTTTGAGTGTGTGGTATCGTATCATTGATTTCAATTCCCGTAGGTACAATTCAAAGGTGACTTGGTCCAGCCATGACCCCGCTTGTACTATCTATTTCAATTCCCGTAGGTACAATTCAAAGTGCGCACTAACCCACCATAGCGTTCCACAAATGGTATTTCAATTCCCGTAGGTACAATTCAAAGTCGAAATTCTTTATAACATATAGACATCGTTTTCTCATTTCAATTCCCGTAGGTACAATTCAAAGTTTCAACTACTCCTTTTCTAATATTAATGTCAGCTTGATTTCAATTCCCGTAGGTACAATTCAAAGACGAGAAGCCAGCCCAAAAAAGATAACCGCCTACGTATTTCAATTCCCGTAGGTACAATTCAAAGAACGGTTATCATATTCATGCACATGTCTTGATATGATTTCAATTCCCGTAGGTACAATTCAAAGCGAGAAGCCAGCCCAAAAAAGATAACCGCCTACGTATTTCAATTCCCGTAGGTACAATTCAAAGTTTGTCAGCAGCACAAGAAGCGGTGCTATGCGGACATTTCAATTCCCGTAGGTACAATTCAAAGTTCAGCAGATGGAAAAGGAGCGGCACGAAAAAGCGAATTTCAATTCCCGTAGGTACAATTCAAAGGGGATATGGTTTTCGGAATGGATGAGATTGAAATAATATTTCAATTCCCGTAGGTACAATTCAAAGACGACCTTGAATTTAAGACAGATTTGTCAAAGGGAATTTCAATTCCCGTAGGTACAATTCAAAGTACCTCTTGAATTTCTGCTTTTAATTGCATTGCATATTTCAATTCCCGTAGGTACAATTCAAAGTCGACTGGCTTGGCTGGTTTTGTGATTGCAGTTTAATTTCAATTCCCGTAGGTACAATTCAAAGGCGGTTCAGACTATTTAAAAGTAAACATTCCATCTAATTTCAATTCCCGTAGGTACAATTCAAAGCCACGATTGGGTATTTGCGGAAGTAGCCTTTGCCTGCATTTCAATTCCCGTAGGTACAATTCAAAGTGGCACGGGTAATGGCGTAGGCAACAACTCGAATGAATTTCAATTCCCGTAGGTACAATTCAAAGTCGGGATTGAGCGCCTTAGACATAGCGATAGCTTCAGCATTTCAATTCCCGTAGGTACAATTCAAAGGATACGCGCATCGTTACGCCTTTGAAGTTGAATACTATTTCAATTCCCGTAGGTACAATTCAAAGTTTGGTAAGCCGTTAAGTTCCGCTCACTTGCGTGGTCGGATTTCAATTCCCGTAGGTACAATTCAAAGATAATCACCGCGAGAAGCGCATCTATGCGCATGGAAAATTTCAATTCCCGTAGGTACAATTCAAAGGAGAAAACCAAAACGCCTTGGGTACAGGAATTGAATTTCAATTCCCGTAGGTACAATTCAAAGCAAACTGGCGCTGCCCTTTTGGGTTCACCAAAATTATTTCAATTCCCGTAGGTACAATTCAAAGTTAAAAAAACCACCCCACTAGCCTATACTACGGTCATATTTCAATTCCCGTAGGTACAATTCAAAGGAACGCTACCCTCTACCAAGGCAGCCTTGGAGCGAAATTTCAATTCCCGTAGGTACAATTCAAAGTACCGAAGCCTTACGCTCTTTGCCTTTACGCAAAAATTTCAATTCCCGTAGGTACAATTCAAAGTTAGTACGGCTGCCAAGACTTGCTCGTCTTGGGCTTATTTCAATTCCCGTAGGTACAATTCAAAGTATTTTGCTGAAAGCACTAATTCTTCAGTGCTCATGTATTTCAATTCCCGTAGGTACAATTCAAAGGGGGGGGCAAGACTTAATCGACCAAGGCGTAGATGCGATTTCAATTCCCGTAGGTACAATTCAAAGGAATACGCCCGTTATACTTTCTGTTTTTTTACTCATATTTCAATTCCCGTAGGTACAATTCAAAGGCTTCTTCTCCATCAAACCAACATTGACCGAAATGGATTTCAATTCCCGTAGGTACAATTCAAAGTTCGCTGAGTAGGTCGGCTAAGCTTTCGATAGCATATTTCAATTCCCGTAGGTACAATTCAAAGCGACTTAAAGAAGCCGAGTGTGGACTTGATGGTATATTTCAATTCCCGTAGGTACAATTCAAAGACCGACGACTACTATATATATATAACTAGCAATCAATCGGTTATAAACGCAAATGTAATGAAAAAATAACACTTTAGTCGTCGAGGGCAAATAGCGTAAAAATCCCTTGTCCTCGACGACTAAATCAAGTTGTTGATTATCAGTTAGTTATCCAATATTTCAAAGAACTAACTTAGCCATAAGCCGACCAATAAGTACCCACCGACGACTACAAAAACTGGTCGATAGAAGCACGTTCTGCACCAACGACCTCCTTATCCATCCACGATTGACGCGGATTTTTGAAAATAATTAAGCTATCTGTTCGCTTATCCATAATATCTTCCGCTTCTTTGATAAGCGCTTTTAGACGCACCTCGGTTAGTTCGCCTTCAAACACTGAATTCTGTATCCAATGCAAATAGCGACGGCACAATTTCAACATCTTAACACATCGCTTTTCACCCACATCATAAACGGCTATTACATACATAATTCACTATTTTATCGTAACGATTACGAATAATTACCACCAGATTTTAAACGGCTGATAGTTTGCTTCCATACCCAATAAATGCTTGGCTATTTTGTAACATTCCAAGCGCACCAAATGCCGATAACTCACCTTCCTATCCAATTTTCGATGCTGAATACTTTGCTGCAAACGTTCCTCCCATGCCTTTACAAACACCTTTCTGCCTCGTTCCGACAAAAAACAAGCATCGTCGATAAAATCAAAATGTTCTGCTCGCAACTCCCGTCGATTGCACAGTCGAAAAATCAATCTATCGACCAATATCGGCTTGAATATTTCGGAAATATCTAAACACAAGCTATAACGACGCACCCCCGGCTCATGCAAATAACTAATCGTCGGATTGAGTTGAGAATTGTAAATAGCATCCAAACACAGCGTATAACACATCGAATTGCCGAAACTAACCAAAGCATTTAACTCATTTTTTGGCGGACGCTTGCGACGACCCTCCCAAGCAAAACCCTCCACTATTTCGTCAAAACCCGTGTAATAAACTTGCCGACAATTCCCCTCTATGCCCATCAACTCAGGAATAGTTTTTATCCGCTCTATCTGCAAACGCAACTGTTCAATTTGCTGTATTTGGCGCTCCAAAGGCTTTCCGCGATTAGTGTAATAGCGAAGGTTTTTGAGCATATTAAAAGTAGCACCTTCCACCAACGTTCGCGCCAACTGCAAGCGATGTTTTTTATTGCGATAAGCATCCGTTTGAGCCACCAACATTTTGCCGGCTAGTAGATATTCGCGCGGACTAAAAGACCCCGTATAGTGCTTATAATAGTCGAAAAAATGAACAGGAATATGCTTTTGTCCCAAGTAATTATACATCGCACTATTAGCGTCCACACTACCGAACACATACAAAGCACTAATGCCCTCTATAGGTAAATAGCGCGGCTGTTGTGGCTTGGTATCTTCCGCCACTGGCACAAATTTCAAGGTATTATCCCTGCGACTCATACGCCCCGGATTGAACAAATAGTAGGCTTTTTTCATAATGCAAATGGCTAAACTAAATGAAACAAAAATCACGAAACGCACAGCTTCGGCAATAGCTTTTCGCCACCAAATCAGGACAAACAGGATGCGCTACAAGACGGTCTATTTCCGCCTCCCAGCCCAATATAGTCTTACGAACCCTATCGGTCAGTTCCACACTAGTCGTTTTACGTTGCTTCGGATATTCGATGATGCCCCTCGCGCCAGACACACCACGTTGTTCCAGCATATAGAGGTAATATTGCACTTGCGCTACGTGTGCATGCTCCAATTTATTGCTTTTTTTGACTTCGCGCACCGTGTTAGTCTGCGGGTCATAATGGTCAATTTTCACTGAACCAATTTTGAGCTCTTTCCACTTTTTGGCGCGGCGATTATAGGTCGTCTCGTCTATCAACTTGCCTTCTTCTACATGCACATTGCTGGTTGCATTCTCCATTTGGATGCCATTGGCGTGTAGCCATAACTTACGATGGCAAAGGTGGAAATAGGCAATTTGGGTGGCGGTGGTCATAGAATTGGATTATCTATTTCAGAAAAAAAAAGTCCTTTTTCAAATTCGTAAACACCTCTATATGTTAGCCAATTCTCCATTGGTTCTCCTTTTAAATAAATCTTTTTATCTTGATAAATTTTATGCAATTTTTTTCCTTTTTCAATTAGATAGATAGGTAAATCAACTGAATTTTCATTTTTAAATGCTTGCCATTCCATATAATTGTTGAAATATGGATTTTCAGGAAAAGCAGTTAAAACAGTTTCATTATTATCAATATCTCTACTTTTCCAAGATAGCGTTTCTGTGTCATCAACTTCACTATTTGCATTAGGTAATACTATCCAATTATAAGCAAATTGCTCTTTTAATAATTTAGCATTTTGCTTGGCTCGTATGCTGAAATCTTCCAATTTTTCATAAACTATATTGATGAAATCAACAAAGTCTTGTGCCGAATATTGTTGTAATTTTAAAAGATTAATCGTTTTTTGTAGAGCAGGATTTATAATCCATTTCATCTCTTTTCTTTCAAAACTACCATAAGGAGCAGGATAAATACCTCTCGTCTTTTCTTTCGTTTGCTTATGTTCTCTTGTTTGATAAGGAATAATAATCCGTAAATCACCAACCTTTTTATCAAATCGACACAAACGACCTGCACGTTGTACCAATCTGTCAATCGGGCAAATGTCACTAATCATCAAATTAGCACTAATATTAATACTCATTTCACCGATTTGAGTAAGAATAGCAACACCATTTGCAGTACCGTTTTCCCAAGCCTTACTTCCTAAATTATCAATTAAAACCTTTTCTTTCTTAAGTTTATCAGGTTCTGTAAATCGACTGTGATAAAGCATTGGTTCTATACTGGTATTGTCTTTAAACCAATCATAAAATTCAATTGCTTTAGCAACAGTATTTGCATAGATAATAGCAGGTTGTTGGGTGCATTTTACTAATAATTCTGAAAGTTCTTCTACTTTTTCGTAATCTTGAATTTGTTTGATTTCACAACGAGGTCTTTCATTATCAGAAGTATCTTCTTTTATTTCTTGAACTTTATAACCCGTTGATTGATACATTTTCAAAGAAGATGCAGGAAGAGAGGCACTCATAATCATTACAGGCACTTTCCATTCATTTAATGCTTCTAATAAAACTAAAATATTAGCTTGTGTAAAATCATCATAGAAATCTGCTTCGTCAATGACAACACAACTATGTGCCAAATTGAATGCAATAGAATGATGGTCTTCTCGTGAAAGTGTCAAACACATTAATAGATGGTCAATTGTACAAACGGTAACAGGTGTTAGTAACTTCCGAGCAAATTCATGTAGCATTTTAGCTTCATGTTTTGCTGTTCTATTTTCTTTTGCTTTCTCATGAAATTCCTTAAACCAAGCACTCGAATGATATAGACCTGTATCGGATAAATCACCTTTTACATTCATAGCCAAAGCATTGGATGTAAATCGTGTGGGCATGGCAATAATCAATCGGTCTGCTCGATTATTTTGTATTTGTTGATTAGCCCAAAGCAAAGAAGCGGCTGTTTTTCCTGCTCCTGTTGGTGCTCGAATAAGTAACAAATCATCTTGCCAACTTTCTTCTGCAATCTGTTGAACAGGTCGTTTTTCCCACTCTTTTGGAAAATCATATTTAAAAGGAATAAAAGGTGGAATGAAAGCACCATTTTCAGCGATACTTGCTCGAACATCGGCTAATTGCAATAATCCACGAACACCCGCAAATTCATAATGACGTTGTAAAACTTCACGAAATCGAAAGGCTGCTTTGTTTGTAAAATCAAGTCCTAAAGAATAAAATGTATTCCATGCTTCTTGACTTCCTTTCATTTTATAAGGTGCTTCTGTCCATTTCGCTTCATGTCGTTTAGATAATTTTCCATGATGTGCACCAATAGCAACAAGCATAAGTAAAGGTAAATTTGGACATTGAACAACAGATGAAATTTCGTGACGACAATGTGCCGTCATTAGATTTACACCTGTGTTTTTCACCGCTTTTTGGAAGTCACTAAATGTGCCACCATTCAGTTTTTGCCAATCCAAAAAAACTTGATAATCCTTTTGAACAGCATTTTGCCAACGACAATAACCTTTTCCGATGTCATGAAATTTACAAGCACCTTCTAAACGCTTTATTAAGTCTCGTTTTGTCATGGACGCATATTTGTCCATGACAAACGAGTAACTTTTAGCAATTTTTTTTCCTTCTGATATTACATTTTCAGTATGTTCTTGAAGTGTTAAACCAGAAGATTTAGCCAGTTTCTTCATCATTTTTCGTTTTCAAAAGCGTCTGCGAAAGTTTGGATATTGTCGTCGCCTCCATTCGTATCATATAAAGAAGCATTTTCGAAAAACTCCAATGCTTTTGAATAGGCATCAAAAACGCTTGTATCTCCTTGTGTATCATCTCCTAAATAAAATACCGCTTCCCTTGCTTTTAATTCATTTAAAATATTAATTTTCTCTGTTTCATTGGCAGTAAAATATCGAGATGCCTTACGGCTCAACTTACTATCAAATACAATCAATACTTTTTGCGGCTCACCACTTACCGCATTTCTTGCTTGATTTGCATAATCATTCATGGAGCGAGTTGCTTCCATGAATAAATTTACTCTTCTGCGTCTTTCAGCTTCGTTAGTATGCTTAATAAATGTTGTATTGATATGAAAATTCTCTTTGTATTCAAATACTTTAGAACAACCAAGAGTACTTACATCTAAGAAGAAATTCATGTGCATCAAGTCATGTTCACTAAATTCCTTTGTGGCTAATGCCTGTTTTTGATTGCTTTCATTTGGATTTTGTTTCAATCGAACTAATAAGTCTCGCCCAACTTCACTTTGAGAAAGTGCAACAGCAGGTGTAACAGTAAGCGGTGCAGTTCTGCGTCCTGAATAATCACCCTTAGATGGGTGCATAAAGCCACCTAAATCTGCTCGGAGGTCATTTTCAATTTGATTACTTACTCCGTCGCCATTTGATACAAATGTATTTCCGCTGTTTTCATCTTCTCTGTTTAATCTGTCAATGGCACTAAACAAGACATGACGTTGCATTTGACCAGAAACATACACTTTTCCATCAGGTCTTCTTTTTATAGAAGAAGCATTACCTAATAATTTTTCGCCACCGTTAGCAATATGATTTTCAAAAACGGCTACACTTGATATTAAAATTCCTTTGATATTCATGATGTTATTTTTTATTTTATTAAATTATTCATTTTTAACTTCGAGAAACTGCTATTTTTCTTCATACTCAGAAGTGTCAGGCATTTCTGTTTCTTCTGAGTTTTCTGTTTCAGAATTAGGTGGTTTTTCATATTTATTTCTAAGTCGAGAAAAAGCCATCAGTAGATTTTTTGCATTATCTAAAGGCAATTCACCAGAACAAGTTTGTTCAATATATGTATCCGCTTCAGGCGGAGCATCCATTTGAGAAAGTCGCCCTGCTCGTGTTACCACTTGTGCAATCAAGGCATCGCCCGTTTTGGCAGAGAAAGCAGAACTTTCGATTTCCACTAAAACTTTAGCTTTAGTTTTTCTAAACTCCTCACTTTTTGTATTCGGATGTTCAGATTTTGCTGCTCGATAAGCAACATAATTTAACCATCGTCCCAATTCTTTTGCAGATTTGACGATTTCAATATTTATCTTTTCCATTTTTGTAAAATATGTTGTAAATAAAATTTTAAGTTCATTTGGATATTCAGCCCGGAAGGCTAAAAAATCTTTGAATGCAGGTCGATTGAATAGTTGTAAAAAACGACTTGCGAAAAGGTCGAAACCTTGATACTCATTCTTACTTTGACTTCTATTTTCCGCATTAAATAGCTTTGAATAATAGATGGCATCAATAACTTGACTTAATCTATTTTCCTTTGCTAGTTCAATTACATAATGATTATAAGTAAACGTTTTTGCAGTACCATAACTCACCATATAAATAGGAACACCAACTAAACTCTCTAAAACTGACTGTCCATCTTTCCAAAAAGTTGCCTTTTTAGACCATTCTCCAATCGCACCCAATAAAGCAATACTTCCCATAGCACTACTTTGGGGCGGATTAGGAAAATTTCCATTAAAGATTTTAGGTCGCCACGGCTTATAAATCGTTTTTTGTTTTTCTCCTTTACCAGTAGTTTCAGGATAAACTTTTCCAACCTTTAGGTCTTCGCTAACATCAGATTGCATACTTTTGAATAAAGCAATAAACTTTATCATTTCATCTAATGGTAAATCAGGAATAATTGACGTATTACTTCTTTCCGTTTTTCCGCCTTTAAAAACTCGATAAGCTAAACATGGTTTATAAGGCGTAGATGTTGTGATAGCTGCACATGCAACTTCAGTCAACAATGCTTTAGGTGTACTTTGACTTTTTTTACCATTATTAAATTTTGCAGACATCGGAAAGAGACTCATAGTCAAGTTTTCATTTTTATCTTCTTGACCATCTAATTTTTTAATGAGTGCATTTATACCCGACCATGTTTTACCGGCTTGAAAATCAGAAGAAGTAATATTTGGAGATAAAAAAATACCTTTATTGGGTAGCCCTTTACTTTGAAAAACTTTATTAGAAGTGATGAAATCATAAGTCATGTGGTTAAACTTAACCTGTTCAACTCCCTCATAAGTTTCAGCTGGCTTTATTCTAAAATGTCCTAAACCTCTCATCAATTCATTCCGCAAATGCTTGTGTTTAACTTCTTCTATGGTATTCAATCCATTTTCTTCCATGACCAAAGCTAGCCCGTATCGACTATAGGGATGTAAAAATTCCATAAGATTATATTTCTTTAATTGATAAATTTACCCAGCCTTCATTTGTGCCGAGATATGCCAAATTATTTTCTTCTAATGATTTTTTTAAACCTTCAAAAAGAAAGGCACTCATCGAAAGTTTAATTTCATAATTTCCTTCAAGCACTATAAATTCACGAGGCGTAGGTGACGTATAATACATGGGGAAATTTGAATTATGCTCTTTCAAAAAAGAGGTATAAGTTTTATCACTTATTTTGCCTTTTTCATCAGTTGGCAAACTCCTTTTTTTCTTTATTAATTGATAACTCAAATTGGCTGTTCCTTTCAAATGCCTTGCATCATCATGTTTTAATTGTTGTGTCCAATAATCATCATATCTTGCAACAATTGTAGGAGTAAATGGTAATTCAATCTCAAAAAGATGTCCAAGCAGGGCAGTATAACCAACAGCAGAAGTTTCAACTTCAAAATCAGTTATCTTAAATAATTTCTTATAGACTTGTTTCATCTTTTTGAAAATCTTACTTCGGTCTTTCTTTCCAATATGCCAGCCCATTATATTTTCAAACATACCACACAAATTTGCTTTGGTTGGCTTGTCTAAACTTTTGTAATAAGAGCCAGGAAGCGTACTTACTATTGACAGGGGAGCAAGCGGCTCAATTGTCAATAGTACCTGTTTATCTTTTTCAGGCTTTTGAAATAGTATTGATAAATCTGTTTTCATAATCTATTTTTTTACAACGTATGATTCAAAGCCCCAAACCCAATCCCCGTACTATTTCCCACGCCCACTTCCCAAGCAAACTGCACCGCACGCGGGTCGCCTTTTACAATAACTGGACAAATCGTTCCTTTAATATCCAAATTGCGGTATCTAATTTTTTTGATAATTGGTTTATCATAGTCTTTATCAAAAGCAACCGATACATCTGTTGATAAATTAGCGCGTTCTAATTTCCGATGTAGTACCTCTGTTAGAAAACCATCAGCCTCTTCATCGTTTGGATAAAAATATTGATGATGCGCATCCATTTCGCTTTTTCGCTTAATCAATATTGGACTTTGCGCCAAAAAACGGTGCTGCGCTCCAAAATCGGGAGTAGGCTTCATGCTCACTTCCTGTACCTTCATGCCCCAACGAATATGTTGGTCTTTGAAAATGCCTTCTACCGCTTTGGTATGTAAATCTTTCAATGGAGAACTAATGAAAAACTGACAACCTCTCGGAAAATTCAAGCCATTTTTAGTCGGTACACCTCTACTCAACCACGACAAGGAATACAAGGATATATCATCGTGCAATTCGTTTTCGCCCAGCCACTTATGGAAGGCGCCCACCAAATTTTGCTGATAATTATACGGGACAATTTCCCGATTTGATGTTAAGTGTAAATAAATTCGCATAAGTTTCTTTTGTTTTTATTTTTTGAGCGTTACTTACTACAAAGGTACAGGCACAGGTAGGGCTGAAATTACCCTCCCCCTGTTTTTTTGTCTAATTTATCTTGTTATTAAGATGCAATGTCAACTTAATCGACTGAATATCAAGGAATTAAAAAAACAAACTAACTGTCATTTTTTTTCAAAATAGCATCCGCTTTACTCCTCACCAAGTCTTTCAGGGCTTGTGGAGAGCAAATTTCAACGTGTTCGGCATGTCCCATAATAAAATTAATGAGGCCATAAAACTTAGTATTTACACGTGTCTGGAAATCATACGTATTAGGAGTAGCTGCTGATTGAATTTCACTAAGTGACTTTGGGTAAGTTTCCGTCAATACATTATAAGCAAGAACATTTAGCTTCAAATGCACCATAATTGGCGGTTTATCATCTACTATTCGAAATACATCGGTGTATTTGTGAACGTGTTTGCTTTCATGCGCCCAAGCAGTATCGGTCATTAGTACCCGCTCTATACGGCTCAATCTAAAATGTCGAGTTTCATTATTGGTGACATCAAAAGCCTGTAAAGTATCCAGCTCAGGGTCTATCAAAAAAGGTTCGACTAAGCGGTCGCGCACATTTTGACTACTATTGCTTCTATATTTTTCGAGTGTAACTTGCTTCTTTTGATTGATACCTTCTTGTAGGCGATTGATACGCTCTAGAGCAGGTGCTCGCAGCGCACGTAGCCCGAGTTGCTGAAAATCATAAAGGCTATCCAATTTTTTGATGAGTACATTGGCTTCTTTAGAAGAGCCTAAGGATTGCAGCAAAACCCGCCCAATCTGCGCACGTTCTGCTTTGGTGAGTGGCTGTAAGTAGCGCAATTCTTTAAAAGTACGGTCAGGAATAATCGTATAACGATAAGGAGCTTTTCGCTCCTGTTCGACTTGTATGCCTACATTTCTAATAATTTTAATATTATCCTTTATGGTATCAGTATGGCACTCAAAATGCTTGGCTAATTGTTTACGAGAAAAACGATTGGGATGAGCCAATATGCGGATAAGAAGGCGAAGGCCTAGTTCTCTAGGGGTCATATTAATATGTGTTTTATCGTTGCTAAAGCAACTTTTGGATTGAGTTATTTTATAATAGCAGCTAAATTACAATAAATTTTAATATATGCCAAATAATTCATTCCCTCGTACTTTACAAGCCCATAAAAGAAGCATAAATTACGCTTGTTTATTTTTTAGTCCATCAAACTAAAGCATACCCACATCCATTCGTATGCGCGACTTATTTCAATCATTACACATTTTTATTTCAATAATAAATCTTTGTTATTAAGCCTCTACTTAGGCACATCAAGAAAAGAGTAAATTTTATTCGCCAAAATCAAAGCATTATTTTAGTATTTCCCGTATCTTTGTGCCTTGTACAAAGTCCCTGATTTTACAAAACGAAGTAATATAGGAACGATGAGTGTACTCCGAAATGTAAAATTAAACAGAATTAACGGACTTGTATAGGATTAATTTATTTGTAAAGCACTGATTATTAGCGCATTAGAAAATTATAAAATCCAGTATAATCGGGTCTAAATGACTTTTCGGAGTACACTTATCGTTCCTTAGTAATCGGGTTTAAATAAAGTTTACAAGTTTAACGCCGCTATTTTTTAGAAGGAAAAAAGGCAAGTTAAATTGTAAAGGTTATTTAATCCCGATTATTTAGTAGTCAGTCAAGCCTTAATCCCGTATAAATCAATACATGAACATTAGACATTTTTGATGTCTTACTTAACGACAAAACAATAAGTCCGACATTTGGACGGTTTTGAGTTTCCCGTCCGCTTAGCGGTTCATTCGTTAGAATGATTGCTGAACACTCAGCCTGCGGGAGTACTCATTTATGCTCATTTTTTATTTAAAATCAACCTGCCCCTCGTGGTCATAGTACTAACAATACTGCCTCTTTTAAACGAAAAATGAGAACAAAATAGCCTCCCTGCCTCTCAACACCCATTGTGGTGCAAACTGGCAGACTTATTATTTTATCGTCACTAAGGTTAAAATTTTTAGACAGAAATTTGTGATCCCATGAATAAAAAAATACTACTCGGTCTGCTGAGTTTGTTGCTTTTTGCGGCCTGCTCCTCTGACCAGTTGAACGACCCACTAGACGACAAATTGCATAGGGTACTTAACCAAGTATCACCAACAGGTAATTATAACCACTATATCCTTCCTAATAGTGCTGACTTAGCGTCCATTCCACAAGATCCTCGCAATCCATTAACACCAGCAAAAGTAGATTTAGGTAAAATGCTTTTCTTCGAAACAGGGCTTGCTTTAGCACCTCAATACGAATTTGCAAAAGGTTTTTATTCCTGTAGTAGCTGCCATATACCCGAGGCCGGTTTTATGCCTGGTCGTTTACAAGGTATCGCTGATGGAGGTATTGGTTTTGGTGATAATGGCGAAATGCGTGACAAGACCATTCTCTATGAAGAAAATGAATTAGATGTACAAGGAGCACGTCCTTTGAGCTTAATCAATGTGGCATTCACGACCAATACTTCTTGGAATGGTATGTTTGGCGGCAACAATGCCAATATAGGAACAGAAGAGCTCTGGGGGGAGACGGATCCTGGAACAGAAATTAATCATCTGGGCTACTATGGTTTAGAAAGCCAAAATATCGAAGGGTTGCATTTGCATCGCATGGTCGTAAACGCAGTAGTCGTCGATACTTTAGGTTACAAGCCCTTATTTGATGCTAGTTTTCAAGATTTTTCGGAAGAGGAACGCTACACGCCCGTCACGGCAAGTTTAGCGATTTCGGCTTATTTGCGCTCTCTATTATCAAATGAAGCTAGTTTTCAAGATTGGCTAAAAGGCGATGAGACAGCAATGGACGAACAAGAAAAGCGAGGTGCTTTATTGTTTTTCGGTAAGGCTGGCTGTTACCGTTGTCACAATTCACCAGCCCTTAACAATGCAGATGAATTTTATGCATTAGGCGTCAAAGACCTCTACGAAACAGGAGAAGCATTCAATACCGGCCCAGATGATAAACGTAATTTCGGTCGTGGGCATTTTACCGGAAAATCAGAAGATTTATACAAATTTAAAGTGCCTCAGCTTTATAATATGGCAGCTACACCGTTCTATTTTCATGGGAGTAGCAAAACCACCTTACGCGAAGTTGTAGATTATTTCAATGTTGGTTTACCTGAAAACCCAAACGTAGCCATTGAAAATATCGCTCCTCAATTTCATCCGCTCAACTTAGATGAAAATGAAGTTCAAGACCTTGTTCATTTCTTAAAGCAAAGTCTCTACGACCACAATATCACGCGCCATGTACCGGAAAGCGTGCTATCAGGCAATTGTTTTCCAAATAATGACCCCGCCTCGAGAGTCGCATTAGGTTGTGATTAATCTTTACAATTAGTGGCATTATTTGAAACCTTACAACTTATATAAATTCCAGCTATTCTATCGCCTCACGGTTAAAACCGTGGGCTACCTGCCTGCGGTTTTAACCCTAGGCGAGATAATGCAAGAACTGCCTGCCAACACCTCAATGCCCCTTGTGGTCAAAGAGCCATAAAAAACAACAACTCAATAAAAAAATCCGAAGCCTGAAAACAGGCTTCGGATTTTTTTTAAATAGAAAATAAATAGAAAATAAATAGAAAATAAATAGAAAATAAATAGAAAATAAGCCGCCAAGAATGGTCATTTATTATTGTATCGCTCCCTAATTCAATATTTCCCATTTTTCTTTAATTAAGGGTAAGGTCTTTGTTTCATCCAATTCAATCAAAGGCAACTGAATATAAAAAATACTGCCTTTATCGACCTCTGATTCTACCCAAATTTCTCCCCTTAATTGTTCAATAATTTTTTTACAAATAGCCAAACCTAAGCCTGTTCCTTCAAACTGAATTTGAGTATGTAAGCGTTTGAAATGGCTAAAAATTTCCTCAAAATAATCGGGCTCAATACCAATTCCATTGTCTGCAATTTTCAATACTAAATGATGATTATCTATATGATGAGAGATTTGTATCACTTTTTGGTGGCTGGTGTTATATTTAATTCCATTTTCAATAATTCCTTGTAATGCCTTGTAAATCAATGATTTATTACCTTTGTATTTAGGCAGATTTGTTCGAATGATGGTAATATTATTGCCACCTATTTCTTTTTTGATGGCATCAATAATATCATTTAAGACAACTATTTCACTACCACTCTGACTACTTTCCAGGTTAGAATATTCCAAAGTCGTTTGCAGTAAAGTATTCATTTGTTTTGCCCCTGTTTTGACATAGTCAAAATACTCTTCTAGCTTATCGTATTCCTTGTTCTCCAAGGCTCGCTCCATCAAGCCTGTGAAACTAACAACCGTTCGAAGTGGTGTTCTTAAATCATGAGAAGTTGCATGCGTAAAGCGTTCTAACTCATTATTAAGCCTACTCAGTTCTTGATTATTTTGCTGTAAGTTTTTCACTAAATTTTGCGAACTTCGTTCATAATGCAATATTTGAGCATAAAACATCACGATAATCAAGGTAATAACGCAAGTAGCAAGGATGAAAAATATAATGTGGTCAGTAGGGTTCTTTGGCATAAAAAATGGCGCCGGAAAACTGCTCGTATAATATTGACCGAACAAGAAGAGCAACACATTGAAAGAAATAAGTCCCAGTTTAGCCCATTTATGTTCATGAAAAATGATGGCAGTAATCATGAAAATAAAAAAAAGATAATTCAAACCATCATATCCTCCCAACAAGATGTTAATTAGACAAATAAGACTTGGGTAAAGAATATTACAACAAATAACCGTAATGGAAAAACTAGTAAACCGATGTAAAACAACCATCGATAAGGTCAATAAAAAGACAAAGCTATCAATAATAGCTCCTACCTTATCAAGTGTTAACACATCTTTTATAAAAAGAAAAATTTGAAATACTAATAATGCTAATATCAAATAATTAAACAAGCGCACCTTGATTTTTTTCAAATCATTGGGCCCTTGGTCAGTATTCCAATTGATGAATGTTTGGAAAGCGTTTTGCATTATGTTCGCTACACGGTGCATGTTCTTTTGTTCTGTATTTTGTGGTTTAATATTTAGAGACTTTGTAGGAAATAAGCTGCCGAATTTAGCGCAGTTATTTTTTCTTTAGACCAAGCAAAAAGTACAGGCATAGCATTCGTTATGACGAGCATTTTCAACGCTGTATAAAGAAAAAGAACAAGCAATTGGTAGCTTATTTATTGCAAATTCCCTTACACAAAGATGCAGTAGAATATAGGATTAAATTCACAAAATACAGTCATTTTGTGACAGGGTTGAATGTTTTCAAAATGATAATCAAAAACGGCATTCATCTGACTATTAAGCGACGGTAGTGTCTCTATTTCTTAAACCAAGCAATCAACTCATCGCGCTGCGCATCCGATAGTTTTGCTTCAGGATGCATCCAAACATAAGGCGTGAGTGGCATCCATTTCTTTTCTATAATTTCTGCGCATTCTTCATTCTTATGAGTTGCTTTTTTAAGGTCATAAGTCCCAAATTCAGAAAAATTAAGGTGTTCTTTTCCGCCATTAATGTGCTTTTTAATCCACCAAGAAAGTGGCGCAACATTGGTGTACCAAGGATAAACGACTTCATTAGAATGACAATCATAGCAAGCCGCTTTAAGCATCATCCGAATAGTTTCGGGTGGCTGTGTGACAGTCATATACTCTTGCTGCGGGTCAACAGGCGGGTTCGTTTTGTCGATGCGAATAAATTGCATGAGTATCAAAGCGACAGGCAATAGCCACCAATATTTTTTTATTGACATATTTTTAATCTCATTGTATCGTTAAAAAGAACAGCAATTCTCGGTTTAGGGAGTAGGAAGTAAATGAATACCATTATTATTAATGACTGGTAACTCCACTTTTCTACTTAAACCGAGAATCGCTGTAAAAAGAACACAATTATACCACAAATAAGGCACATATCGAAAATTCCTAAGCGCCACAAAAGGGAAAGACCAGTAACAGCCTTTCCCTTTTTCAATATAAGCTTCGACGAAATACGCCGACTTTCAGCCATTTATAACTCCTTAATCAGATAAACAAAAGAAGGAAAGTGGTCACTATAGCCGCCATTATACGTATCACCTGAAAAAGTACGCATTGGGTAGCCCTTGTACTGCCCCGTCTTTTGTATCATATAAGGCTTACTAAAAATGTGCGCTTGGTAGTATTTATAGCCTTCAGAAGTATTGGCATTTACTAAACCTTCTGATACAATAATTTGGTCAAATAAGCCCCAAGTATCACGCCATGCCGTGCTGCCAATGCCCTTTTTATATAACTTGAAGTAGGGATTATACAAACCCTTTTTCTTCACATTTTCACGGGTCGATTTTGCTGCTAAGACCTTTTTAACCGACGGACTGTTGGGGTGGTCATTTAAATCACCCATCAATAAGACCTTTGCTTTTGGATTTGCTTTGGTAATCTTATCTATTTCCTTTTTACAAACCGCTGCTGCTGCTGCCCGCAAATGTTGCGATGCCGCCTCTCCTCCACTTCTTGATGGCCAGTGATTGACGAAAATATGCATCGGTTCGCCATCATAAAGCCCCTCTACGTATAGCACGTCACGGGTGTATTTTCGCTCGCCATTGTCGCGATAAATCAATACTTCCAGCGCACGACTTTTCTTTACCGTAAAGTATTTGGGTTGATAAATCAAAGCGACATCAATGCCCCGCTTATCAGGAGAGTCATGATGTACAATTTGATAATTTCGGTCTTTCAACTTTGCTTGCTTCACAAAATCTTCTAAAACACTGCGGTTTTCAACTTCACAAATCCCTAAAATACTCACTCCATCAGGCGTTAATTCCGTTCCCATTTCAGACACTACAGTCGTCAATTGGGCTAATTTATCATAGTACATTTCGGAATTGTACAATTTGTCGCCACTAGGCGTAAATTCCGTGTCACGCACATCTTCGGTATCGATGGTATCAAAAAGGTTTTCAAAATTATAAAAAACAATAGCTCCGATTTTATATTGTTTTTCTTGTGCATTCAAAGCAAATGTCACAAAAACAAATAGCAAGAGGAAAATGGATGGCTTGTTCATTTTATATTTTTATTGAGTAGTTTGAGTTAATTAAAACGCGAATTTCTGAATATATGACGACTTTTCATCAAAAATCGTTTTAAATAAGTATTAAAGTTTTCAAAAAGTTTCACTGCTGACTAATAGTCGCTGTAATTTGCAGCAAAAGACAGTATGATAAGTAACGATGAGTGTACTCCGAAAAGTAAACAGAATTAACAGATTTATATAGGATTAATTTATTTGTAAAGCACTGATTATTAGCGCATTAAAAAATTATAAAATCCAGTATAATCCTGTTAATCCTGTCTAAATGACTTTTCGGAGTACATTCAACGATGAAATAATAACTGGTATTCATGTACTTCTACTTCCTAAAAACCGAGAATCGCTGACATTAAGATGCTTGATTTAGAATTTTTTGGACAACTACAGTGCATACAAAACCCTATATTTGCGAAAAATAGTCAATTCAAAACCATGCTAAAGTTCAATTTCACCCCCTTTCCAAGACTCCAAACAGAACGCCTCACACTTCGTGAACTCACTTTTGGTGATACGCTGATTATTACGCCATTCGTTCTGATAAACGAGTAATGAAATACCTCGCCCGACCGCTTGCCGAAACAGAGGAAGATGCGCGTGCAGTCATTCAACGCACCATGAATACGCTCGAAAAAGCAGCAGGCATTTGTTGGGCAGTTTGTTTGAAAAACGACCTAAAGTGCGCGGAACGATTGGTTTTTATCGGACGCAATTTGAACATTATCGTTCTGAAATTGGCTATGAACTTAGTCCTGAACTGTGGGGGAAAGGCATCATGAGTGAAGCGATGCGAGCAGTATTGGATTATGCTTTCATAGATTTAAAATTGCATTCTATTGAGGCGAATATTGACCCTGTGAATAAAAGTTCTGCCAAAATATTAGAGCGTAACAACTTCATCGAGAAGCGTATTCTACTGAACACTAAAATTTTCTAATGTGTAATGATGTTGATACAGAGGGTTTTGACTTTTGGCAATCCATTTCATCAAGCATTTAATTTCTTCGACAAATTCTTCAAAAGTGAAGATAGTCGCTAAAATACATTCAAAGCCTTGCATAAAGACAGATTTTGCAGGAGCAATATAAGGCTTAGGGTCATAAAAAACTCTCATTTCTTGCGGCTCGACCGTTTCAAAATGGATAATTCCTTTACGAATAGCCATGATGTAAATTAAGGTCAGCACCGCAAACATTAAGTCGATTTTGTGACCACCTTGTACTGCCAAAGCTTCTAAACGCAAGCCCGTAGCTTTGAGATGTTTGAAGCAAATTTCAATTTTGTATCGCTTGCGATAAAACTTGGAAGCTTCCACCATATCATTCATGTTGGTCATGATATAGATGTACTTTGCTTTACCTCTTGAACTATCATTGTCAAAAGCAGTCAATCGCACAAGGAGTTCAGACATTAATACCACTTCTGCGCTATCTTTTCCTGAAATGGAAAAATAGCGCTGCATGATTTTAAGCCCTAACTTTCGGTCTTTAATTTTTCCGTTGAGCCAAAGTTGAACTTTAAAGTTTGCACGAATACGCATCACATATTCAATACCTCTGCTTTCTAAGCCCTTAAACCACTCAAACCCAATGAATTCGCGGTCTCCAGCAATATGCAACTTAGGTAGTGGAACACCTGAAAGCGACCACCAATCTAAAAGACGGTCTAATAATTCCAGTCTCGTTTTGCAATTGCTATTGCCAGCTTGTTCTAAATCAAGCCAAACTAAAGGAATGAACACATCTCGATATATTAGACCAATAACTAATAAGTTGATGTGTTTTTTGCCATATTTCCAATTGGTGCGGTCTAAAAGTAGATAACAATCAGGGCTTTGTCCAAAAATTTGAATAGCTAAGATGCAGACGAATTGGAGAATTCCAATGCCATTACCTGTTGAAAAAAGCGTTTTAAGCGTCCATAAGCAGTACTTGTTTTAAACTGTTCTCCAACAATTTTGCTCATTCGTTTGGAGACTATGCTCAGATTTGTTGTCTGAGCAGCTAATATACAAGTGCTAATTAATAATAATTGGCTTAATTTTTCTCTGTGAGAACTGGGATTTGCTTTTGCAATTCCTTGGAATTTTCAAATTCTATCATGGCGAAAAAAATAGTTTGCAGACTGTTCTTTTTCGCTTTTTTTATGCTAATTTCTCGCCAACTTTTTGGCGAACATCATATTAAAAAAAATCGTTGTTCAGTAGAATACGAGAAGCGTATTTTCGCGAAAATTATTACTTTGATGGACGTTTTACGGACTCTGCGATTTATTCGCTGCTAAAGTCGCGTCATTTAGCAATGACAGGTCAAATGAATAGACTTTAAATGTCATTATAATGTAGGCATTCCGTATCATTTGCACAAAAAACGGTTTTTATACTGCCTTTTTGCTTAGGATGTGTTATTTTTGTGCCGTTATTTTTAAGTAGCTCTGACCAAATAATGCAATATGTGTAGTTTTTAGTAGCAAGCTAATTGCTTCATTATCAATTACCATAAGGAATGGTACAACAATAAAAATCATTACAACTATGGATATTTTCAATAAGATTAAGAAAAGTTTGGGACCAATCGGGGATTGGCGAAAGGAAGCGGAAGGCTACTATGTTTTTCCTGAATTAGAAGGCGAATTGGCAAACCGAATGACCTTCAAAGGAAAGGAAGTTATCTGCTGGAGTATCAATAACTACTTGGGTTTGGCGAATGAGCCAGCGATACGTCAAGTAGATATGGAAGCAGCTCGCGATTGGGGCTTAGCCTATCCGATGGGGGCGCGTATGATGTCAGGTGAGACGAAATATCATAAGCAATTGGAGAACGAATTGGCGGAATTTGTGATGAAAGAAAAGGCATTCGTCGTGAACTTTGGCTACCAAGGAATGTCTTCTTGTGTGGCAGCTTTAGTGGATAGAAATGATGTGATTGTTTTTGATGCAGAATGCCATGCTTGCATCATGGATGGTATTTGGATGCACCAAGGGAAACGGTTTATTTTCCGTCACAATGATATGGAAAGCTTAGAGAAAAATCTTGACCGTGCCAAGAAAATTACAGACAAAACAGGTGGCGGTATCTTATTGATTACCGAAGGCGTATATGGTATGCGTGGCGATCAAGGCTTATTGAAAGAAATCGTAGAATTACGTTCTAGTGGTAAGCACAACTTCCGTATGTTGGTGGACGATGCACACGGTTTTGGTACGCTTGGTAAAACTGGCGCAGGTGCAGGTGAAGAGCAAGGCGTACAGGATGAAATCGACGTTTATTTTTCTACATTCGCCAAGTCAATGGCATCTATCGGCGCATTTTTCGCGGCAGATGAGCAGACGATTGACTTTCTGAAGTATAATATGCGTTCGCAAATGTTTGCGAAATCATTACCAATGCCTTATGTGATTGGTAATTTGAAACGCCTAGATATGTTGCGTAGCGACCAAAGCTATAAAGCAAAATTGTGGAAAAATGTAACGATTTTGCAGAAAGGCTTGAAAAATGCTGGCTTCGATATTGGGAACACGAATAGTTGTGTAACGCCTGTTTATTTGAAAGGTGATGTGCCAGAAGCAATGGGCTTAGTTTATGACTTGCGTGAAAACCACGGCATTTTCTGCTCTATTGTAGTCTATCCAGTGATACCAAAAGGCATGATTTTATTACGCCTTATTCCAACTGCTTCTCATACGCAAGAGGATATTGATTTGACGATTGCAGCCTTCTCGGCGGTAAAAGAAAAATTGTATTCTGGTGCGTATAAAAAAACAACGGAAGCTGTTTAATTGAATACAATCTATTGATTATTGATTATTTTATGTTACATTTTTAAATAAGATATTGATGATATATTTTTTTATACATTATCTTTATTTAGAGTAACTCAATAGTCAATAGCTAATAAGACATCGGTTATCGACCAAAATTTTACAAATTAGGAGTTGATAACCAATGTGCAAATAAAAGCGATGTACCTAGTGCATCGCTTTTTTAATTTGATAAACAATTATTTAAATAAAGATAAAATGAACCGTCTCGAACAATTACAAGCCTTTTTGGCAGATAGCCCTAATGATAGTTTTATTCTTTTTGCCTTAGCTAAAGAATATGAAGGAATGGGAAACCAAGTAAAAGCTTTAGAATATTATGAAAATTTACGTACAAATGCACCGGATTATGTCGGAACTTACTATCATTTGGGTAAATTATATGAGCAATTAGAACAGCCCCAAAAAGCTTTCTTTACCTATAAAGAAGGCATGTTGATTGCTCGAAAAATAGGCGATCAACACAGTTTAAGTGAACTAGCGGGAGCAAAATTAAATTTAGGAGATGATGAAGACTTTGAATAATAAGTACCCGGACACATTTATTCGTGGAATTTTAGGGCTAAGATTTTTTCGATAGTTTTTCTTAAAAAATCCTTGCATAGCCTACGTTACGGAAGTATTTTTTGAGGAAAAATAACGGAAAAAGATAGTTCTAAAAACCGATAATAAATGTGTCCGGGTACTTAAGTAGCACACACCAATTATTTCGGTAATTTATGAGGATGTTTTTTCGCTATTTTCCTCAGAAAAATAACTCCATAGCGACGGCTATGCAGTAATTTTTTTTAGAAAACTATCAAAAAAATCTCACTCCTAAATTTTCCTAAATAATTAATGTGTGTTACATAATAGATCTAGTTACAACTATTTTTGCTTTTTTTAAGTTTTTCTAAAACCTTCCTGTATTTTGTGCATTAATAGGTAAGTAAATACAGTAAAAGCGGATTTTAATTCGCTAAGTTTTAATAATTTGTTGATAACCAACCGTTTATCTGAAATAAAAAAACTGTATTTATATCGCTATTGTTAACTTAGTTTAATCTTTTATCAATTATGTCTAAGACTAATTCTATCCATCAATTTTCGGTCAATGACTTGGAAGGAAAGCCTGTATCTTTAGAGCAATACAAAGGAAAAGTGCTATTAATAGTCAATACTGCGTCTAAATGTGGATTTACACCACAACTAGAGGACATGACGGAATTGCATAAAGAACTAAATGGAGAACCATTTGAAATTTTAGCATTTCCGAGTAATGATTTTGCAGGACAAGAACCATTAGAAGGGGAGGCGATAAAGCAGTTTTGCCAATTGAAATATGAAGCCGAATATCCAATTTTTGATAAAGTGCATGTGAAAGGGGATAATGCCAGCGAATTGTTCCAATTTTTAGCAGATAAAGGCAAAAATGGAAAAGTAAGTGGAGCACCAAAATGGAATTTTCACAAGTATTTGGTCAATAAAGAAGGTCAAGTAGTTGATTATTTTTATACAATAACTAAACCGACTGCGGGACGCTTAAAACGTGCAATTAAAAAATTACTATAAGTAGCCAGAAAACATCAAGTGAACATGCAAAAAGTAGATATTTTAGCCATTGGAGTACATCCTGATGATATTGAGTTGGGATGTGGTGGAACTCTATTAAGCCATATAGCCAAGGGGAAAACAGTCGGTTTACTTGACTTAACCCGAGGAGAGCTCGGTACACGTGGTTCTGCCGAAATACGTGACCAAGAAGCTGCTGCTGCAGCTAAGTTAATGGGGGCTGCTTTTCGCAAAAACCTGGAGATGGCTGATGGCTTTTTTCAATATACACCCGAAAATTTACGGAAAATCATTAGTGTCATTCGGACTTGTCAGCCTGAAATAGTATTGATAAATGCACCACATGACCGTCATCCAGACCACGGACGCTCTGGGAAACTGGAAGCTGATGCTAGCTATTATTCTGGCTTAGCGAAAATAGAGACGCGTGATGCTGCGGGCAATTTACAAGAGAGATGGCGACCACAAGCAACTTATCATTATATTCAAGATTACAATTTAGTGCCAGATTTGGTAGTTGATATTACCGGATATTTGGAAGGTAAAATGGGACTGATAGCTGCCTATCGGTCACAGTTTTATAGCGAAGGCAGTCAAGAACTAGAGACGCCATTGACTGGTGAGGGCTTTTTCGATTTTATAAGGTCTAAAGCTAGAACCTATGGCCGCCCAGCAGGTTTTGATTTTGCCGAAGGCTTTATTAAAACACGTGATATTGGTGTTAGTAATTTATTTGATTTGCAGTAAAGAACTGTTCTTGCTTCATTTTTTAAGCAAGCCGTCGCTATAAGGAATGGTTCAAAAATAACTTTACACTTTTGGCTACTTTGAGCATCCCGTCCGCATTGCGGTTCATTCGTTTGAATGTTCACTGAACATTCTTCACCCTACGGGCACACTCATTCATCCTTATTTTTTTCTTTAAAATCAGTCATAGTATCAAGGCAGCCCATCCGCTTTGCGGTTCACAAACTGCGTTTGCTCATTCCTTCTTTTAAAGAAAATCTAAGACCAAAATAAGTGACCCAAAGAATGTAAATTTATTCTTGCACCATTCCTAAATTAAAAAGGCGTTTCGTTACAAACGAAACGCCTTTTTAATTCTATTTCTGTTCTAAATAATCGACATAATCTACACTACCTAATCGAAATTTGACTGGAAGTTTGACTGACTTTTCAAGTTGTACTTCTATTTTACAAAAGAAGGCCAATTTTTCATATTGCCAAAGCCCTGCTAGGAGGGGAGGAGTAGAACATGTATTGGTCGAAGTGGAATAAGTCGTAGATAAAGAAGTCGTTAATGCTTGTTGCTTTTCTAGGCTAATCCGTTCGGCAAAGGAAACAGTAATATCAGGTGCAGAAACGCGCACACCAATTTGAGAAAAGG
>CANNZV010005335.1:0-28348 GCA_947561585.1 Caprella mutica
CCCTTAATTCTCACCCTTTCATTGGGTTAAATTATATTGATGCCTAACATTGTTATCATTATCGTCGATTAGGTTATTCATATGTCTAAAATTTCTTATATTCAGTACAGTATACTAAATAATTCACCTGAGTCCCGCAACATGTTGATGAATGGTACTGATTGAGTTTAAAATATCTGTGGGGGGGGGGGGAGGTAAGAATATGGAAATGTCATGGTATGTCCTATCTTAAATTATAAACGAGAATGATTTCAAGTTTCGAGAATAATTATTATATATTAGTGTGATTTCATTCGGACACCCAAATATTGATGTTTCAATAATACCAACCAAAATGTCCCAAACTTTCCTATTGCTATAGTTCAGGCTTACTAGTTCTTCCATGAGTTCAGGTAAATAATAATTAGTAATTATTTATTTGACTTTAACATTCCTATACTTTTTGATATTAAGTGACCAAAATAAAATAGTGAAAATACTCAAATTATTACTGGAGAACGCAATTCAATAATTATAATTAATTTTAGTAGAAATGTAAAGCTAATTGTAAAACAGTAAGATTTAATGCCACCAACCATCTATATTCAAAGATAATTCACTAATTGGTATCTTGATAGAAATTAATTGGCATCTTTTCTCAATAACGAGAAGGTGGAGCTTATCCTATGCAATGTTGTCAAATCTCAAAATTTTGACTGAAAACTCCACGGTTTTTGCATCTAAAATTTAAAGTGACCTCGTTCATTTTTTCCCTGATAATACATACATTCATAAATTAAATTACCTACCTAAGTTAACTTTTAACGTCACTGTGGGCGGTCATTATATAGACAGGTGGGCGGAGCGTATTGTTTGCGCTAATTATTTTGCTCTAATTATACTTGCACAAATTATTTTGCTCTAACTATACTTGCTCTAATTATTTTGCGCTAATTATGCTTGCGCTTATTTTTTGCGCTAATTAATTTATTGATAATTAATTTATTGGAAATTGTGAGTTTTCTAATTAATCTATGCGAGTTATTTTATCACCAATTGTGCATTTTTCTTTTTATGTTACTGAATTTTAATTGTTGAATTAAATTGTTACAAAATAATTTTTCTTAACTTTTTTAAATTGTATTATTCAACTTTATTTGTTTTATAAATATTTGGACATTTTTTTTTTTCTAATTAATGTGTTATATAGTTTTTTTTTACTGCGTTATATTTCCTTCTAATTATTTTATTTCAAAATATTTTACTAAATTTTAGAAAAAATTGAATTATTAGTTTCGTAATCATTTTATTAGAATATATTGTACTGCATTTTTTTAGTTAATGAGTTTTTTAATTTATGGTTTTCAATATTGGTTTACCTGATATTATTTTATTACAAATTGATGTCAACCCTTTCTTTTTCCAACTATCCTGATATTGGGATGGGTGCTTTCAATATTCTTTGTTAATATTCTGTCATTCAAGCAGTTATGAGTCCTTTCAACCGTAAAAATCTTCTCATCCGTCCAGATGATCGAGCAACGCGTGTCAGCAGAGAGAATTTGTTTTCCTCTCTGAAGACGCTTCAGTCATGTGGTTTCGGAGAAGAGTTATCGTCGAACCTTTTTGTATGAGTGTTTCCCTAGTGGCTTAGATTATTGGTGTTTTTTTTTTGGTGTATGATAGCTTGACCCACATGTACCTCTCTTGCAAGTTGACTGATGTTTCTCTCAGGGTTCTTCTTGATCTTCTTCCTGACGTATTTTATCAGATGTGGTGTCCTCGCTGTTCTTGGACGACATGATCTTGGTCTGTCTGATGCACGTCCTGTCTCCTTATAACGCTTTTAAACATTATAAACAGTACATCTCGGCAGTTTTAGGGCTTTAACGATCTTAGAAGCACAGTTATCTGCTTAGTGAAGTTCAACTATAGCATTGCGTTTTGTCTCCATGGCCTGAAAAAAATGTAGGTGTCCAAGAACTTTCCGAAACCCCTGTATACAGTAGTAGAAATTTCTCTCGGAGCATGGAATATGACCATATGAAATTGCTCTTATATTATCTCTTTTACATATTTTCCTATGCTTCATTTGGCAAAATTAAAAAAAAATTGAAATCTTTTAATGAATGTTTGGATAGTAAACATTACTGTAATGCAGGTTGCAATAGAATTGCTAAAGTAAGTTTCCTGACAACAATATTTTTTGGGCAACATTGCCTCAATATTGTTACAACATTACCAATATTGTTACAACATTACCAATAATGTTACAACATTACCAATAATGTTACAACATTACCTTAATATTCCCAATATTGTTGCAACCTTGTCAATATTGGTGCAACATTACATCAATATAGTTATAACATTGTCAATTTTGTTACAATATTACCTCAATACCGGCACAACATTGTCAATAATGCTATAATATTACCTCAATATTGTCAAAATTTTTACAACCTTTTCAATATTGGTACAACATTACCTCAATATTGGTACAACATTCTCAATATTGGTACAACATTCTCAATATTGGTACAACATTACCTCAATATTGGTACAACATTACCTCAATATTGGTACAACATTACCTCAATATTGGTACAACATTACCTCAATATTGGTACAACATTACCTCAATATTGGTACAACATTACCTCAATATTATTACTACATTGCAAATATTGGGACAAAGTTATGCTTAGAAATATTCCAACCAGAGTATGATGATAATAAGTCTAGAGCCCGGATTTATAGTTCTAACGAAAGTAGTTGAAATAGCGCCCAAAAAAAGTTTTTATATCTCTAAAAAAGAGGTTTAAAGTAGGTAAAAAAGAGTCCTTATAATAGCTGAGTGTGTCCTAAAATCAATGCATTTCCTTTCTTGTATTCGCATTATAGAAACTTTTGCAAAAAAATTCAGAGTAACTATGCCATTGTTGTTTATTTGTTAATAGTTACCTTCGCAGAATGCGGGAAGGTCATATTTTTATCGGAATATATTTATTTATTTATCATCTTGTTATTCGCATAACTGAAAAAGTGTACAACCAAATTGACTGGAATCTGGTGAAGCGATTGGTCCATGTCCAGTAACATGCTGGTAGAATTTTGGGAGCGACCCAGTCAAAGGTAATGGTCATGGTCATTTATAACTCAAAAAGTATTGAGCCATATTGCATGAAACTTGGTGGGACGATTGGTCAATATCCAGGAACTATTTTGTTAGATTTTGGGAGCGATCGGGTCAAAGGTCAAAAAGCATTCAACAAAATTGTCTGAAATTTGATGGTACAATTGGTCAATGTTCAAAAACGATCTGGTACAATTTTGGAAGCGATCCGGTCAAAGGTCAAGGTCATTTATAACTCAATAACTCAAAAAGTATTGTACCATATTGCATGAAACTTGATGGGACGATTGGTTATAATCCAGTTAGCAGTTTCCTAAATTTTGGGAGAGAACGGGTCAAAGCGGCGGCGAAGGTGTGCTCTCTACCGAGTGCACATAATCTAGTTGATTTATATTTTAGTTGAAAATGATAGCTGAGCCTATCAAAACGTCCTGTTTTAAATAGAAATGTACCATTCAGTACTAGTGTTCCTTTTTATCCTTTGATTTTTAAATATTATTCACAGAGCTTACGCAACAATTAATGGCAAATGTGTACGTATAATATCGTATATATAATACTATAAATTTAATAAATAGTAAATATAACCCATGTTTCTTAATTTATACGTAGCTTTCATTTTACAAGAAACTAACAAGATGAAAGAAATCTAAACAAAATTTACCCAAAAAACTATCTTGTCCAAGTCACAACCAACTAAGAAAATATAACCACGAAACTCAAATAGAACAGCACTAACCAAATGCAAAAACAGTAACAATAATTCTTAATATAACAAATATGCTACTTTTTAATGAAACAATTAAGCTTCATTACGAGAAATTACCAAAAAATTTATTAACATTTACAGTTGTCATGCTTAGTCAATTTTCACTTAAATTTATTTCAATTTTGAAAAGCTTCTTTCAACTTCAAAAAAGTTTCTGGTTGTTTCACTTTGGGCATGTTTTGTTTTTACAACATGAGCACTCAACTAACTAACATGTTCAGAAATGTGTGTGCTCAAAGTACCTAACTTCTTTACACAAAGAGCGAAATTAGCCGGTTACAATAAATAAATACCCTATATTTATTTTATTTGGCATACCTATCTTCTTTCTTCATGTATCATTATATTTATTTAAGAAAACTGTATGATATTATACTGTATTGAGTAGTGATTTAATCATTTTTCAATTCAGTTTAATTTACCAATAATTATTCTCGTACGTCTTCTATGAAATATTACTATAAAAATGTGAATGAAATGGCATACTAATTTAAATGTCTCTTGCATGTTTAATTTATCAATAATATAATAACCTGTTACAAATATATTTCGCACGTAAAGGATGGTTTATCACAGTTTTTATAGTCGTTTATACCATAATTACTAGTTTTATCTTTTAATTTCTAGTCAAAATAGCATTTGTAGTCGAAATAGCGGTTATGCTATAAACGCTATAAAACTTTATTTTTATGGTCAAAATAGCGTTTATAGCATAAGAACTGGAAATCTGGGCTCTAATAATAATATTAATTATGCAAATTTTTACTTTATTCATTATAAAGGAACTATAGTTGTGATGTGTAGACTCTCAGTTATTTGTTTATATTAAGAATATTTGATACTTAAAACTTAAAAAAAATTTAAACACCTAATATATCTGAAAAGAATATTTATTTTTAGAACCGATTATATATTATGTCTAATTTCATGAACTTTGCATCCTATTTTACATTTAGACTATAAACCTTAACTAATTGTTATTTTTAACAACTATTAGCAGGTGTTTTGACTGCACCTACAGAACAAAAGTAAGATAATGATAAAGTGGTGTCAGAGTTTGTGAAGAATGTTGTCAAAGTTGTGGTTTCGATGTTATTGGTCCATATTGTGAAGAAGGATTTAGCAGATTTTTCCTTATTCACATCTTGATCCGCATCCAAAATCACAGACAGAGATGATTGTAAGACAGCGTCTCTGTAAATGAAAATTTTATAAAATAAAATTTATATGAGGTCTTCAATTGCTTCGAAGTGTATATACTTTAAATTAAATATATTTTTTCGTGGTTTTCAGAGTTAAATTAAAAAACCGTTCCGTATATTACAGGGGTGGGCAAATGCAACACTCAGTGCTATTTTGGCCCTCAGCGTGGCCCCACTGCCCACCAGGGAAAAAGTGCTTTGTTTTCTTCCAAAGAAAATTTAGAATTTTTAGCCCTGACTGCTCAATAAATTAAGAGGATAACATAGAAGACTATGGTCAACTAATTGAAGAACAGTATATTTGTAATGACCTTGATACTTTGATAGTAAATTTTATCCGTTAATAAGGTATTTTTTGTTTGTTGAACAATAGTTCATTTACCTCTGTCTCTTTTTATCTAGATCAGTTAATTTTATATCTTTCCTACGCTTGTCTTGGGACATTCAAACACTGTGGTAAAAATTTAAGCAATCATTTTTAATTCCCTTTTTTAATAAGTTAGGCAGCCATAGTAATTTATCCTGTGAATTTATGAGTTACTTATGACTAAAGCCCGGATTTCCAGTTCTTATGCTACTATAAACGCTATTTTGACCATAAAAATAAAGTTTTATAGCATTTATAGCATAAACTTAGAACTATAAATCCGGGCTCTACCTATGACAGATAGGCGGCGGAATTTTCCAGTGTGGAAATTTTCCAGGTGGATTTTCCCTGGCAGAATCATTTCCGTTAATGGTAAATTTCTGTTAAAATTGGTAAAATGTGAATAAAAATGTAAACTATGAAATAACTCCTCGAAAAAAATTCATGGATTTCATTTACAGAAAGTATGACATTTAATAAAACTGATTTAAAGAAAATATATATTTGGTGGTAACCAGACAACATTTCACAAGTTAAATAATATTGAGAATAGATTATGTCAAATGAAGGTCTAAGACTCTAAGGGATAAGCTAAGAAGAATATACGAAATAAACGACAATTCAAACGATTGTTTGGAGAGTGTCTTTTAAATAAGTCTAATATGAATCAATCAAATTTATTATAAAGTTCAAATTGTGTAAACTTAAAAAATAAAGTTTCGCTGCCACACTAGTATACAATGTAGTCTGTAGATCCCGTTTGATTCTCCTTTTAATTATAGACATATACAGTATACATATATGGTGAAACTCAAATGAAAGATAATTTTTCTATAAATTTTATTTTGTATAATTATCTAATGTCCAACTTTTCAATTTTACCGATATATAATTCAATTCAAATCTGCCATGGTAAAAGCTGAAACTAAGAAAAAGAAAGATTCGTCCATTTAAAATTATAAATCACCTAGGTCCAAGAGAATACATTTTAAGGCCTAATTTCACTGAATCTTAGATCAAATAATAGAGTAACTTCAATTAAGTATAGTATGAATAATTGAAGTTATTCTCATATTTGATCTTAGATATAGTTAAATTAGGCCAAAAAAACTTTTATATAATGATGGAATCTTCCTTGGTGGAATCTTCCATGGTGGAATCTTCCTGGTGGAACTTTCCGTGGGTGAATTTACCGGCCACGATTATTTTTGTGTAATGAGAGAGAATAGAACCATAAAAAAACGTAAATACAAATATCTATTAGTCGTAAACCTAATTAGTGATTAATTTTTATAATAATAGGTTCTTAACATTATTGGAGGTACTGAACCCCACTTGTTCCACACATAACATCATTCATCGAACCCATCGTAGTTAGAAAAATGAAATCAGAAAGTTTAATCCATTTATAACGTTTTTTTTTCGGTTCCCATGTAAGTCGTATAACTAATATAAATTTGAATAATGAGCAAACTAGAGTGGCGATACTATACTACTTTTGTTGAAGTACAATAAGTTAAAGTTAAATTTTAAAAATTGCATCTCATAGTTTAACACGTTAACTGCGGCATGACCCACCGGTGGGTCATGCCGCATTTGAAAAGTCAATATATGTGAATCGTTGATTGTAGATAATATGCTCAAAGAAAAACGCTTTTATAATACCTTAGTAGAGAAAGGATTTAGTTAAAATAAAAATGAAAGGTTAGAATAAAAAGTTGTATTACCATATCGCAGTTAAAATTTTAATTTACTATTTACCAATTTAAACATAAAAAAATTCCGCAGGGGAAAAATTCGACTGGAAAATTCCACACTGTAAAAATTCCGCCGTGCAAAATTTTTGCCACTACTAAAAATGATTGTAATGAAATAATTTCTCCTCATTGAATGTTTCAAATTCTATTAAATTAAATTTTTTATTAGACCTAACCATTGAGGATTGTTGCAGGTTTCTGTATTACAACCTCTACTTTTTTATTGTATATCAAAGAAAATGAATGGGATTGTGCCAAAAGTTGTGCAATACGGTACTAAAATAATAAAATTATGATTAATAAATTTTGAATTGCTGAAATGCAACTTATAGTTACCTAAATGAACAGTAACACTATTAATATATGACTTCAGGTCGTTAGAATTAGTGCTTAATCTTTCAATCAATATAAAAAAAATAGAAAAGAACATTTGGGATATTTCTCACTCATACAACTCCGAAAAATATATATACGAATAATATTTACTGTATCATATAATTCAATAGTACGTATATCATTCAAAACTATGACAATGAGAGCTGCAACTATTCATCGACATATTGTTATAGTTGTTACCAAAAATTGGTATTAATATATTGATTGAAAATAAAATATTCAGAAAAAATAATTCGATGATGGAAATCGTGGCAAATGTCATTCACTTTTCAAAATTGTGAATATTTTCTTGCTCTTTTCTATATGTATTAGGTAATTTACTAATGTAATTGTACTATTAAACCATATACGAAACAGTACGTTGATTGAGTGTCTCCGTTTTTCTCGAATGTGTTTGTTGTATTGAAATTAAGCATGTAATTGGTAGATTGTGATACGGTAATATTAATTTTCTATTAAGTATTAATTCAACCATTACTAGCAATTTCAACAGTAACATATCCATTAATTATTCTGTATCAATAAATAAAGATTAAATCTTGTTCATGTTCGATACTTAATATCCAGAAATACCACAAATATATAGATACGTAAAATATATATGTACTGCTGTAGAATATGGTTATAAATATTTGAAATTTAGGAATTAAATTAGCTAAAAGATGTAAATTAACTCTTACTGTTGTGCTTTGAGATGTTTCAAGAAATTCAAAGATTTGTGTGCCCTTCGTTTTCCAGAACATACTGTCGGTGTCTCGCTATCTGATCTACCCATCCGCTTACTTCCTGGAGCGAAGCCGTTGAAGCAGGAGAAGAAGACGGTGGAAGTTGTGAACACCACGACGGTGTGGGATGTTGTCCTCATTGATCCAAAGAATAACTTCTCTCCCTCTTTTGGTGAAACTGAAACTGCTGCTAATAATACTAGAAGTAAATTAAAGATCTGCATCTTGGTAGCGTGAATCTGGAAGAATAAAGATTTAACGAATTACGAGTTAAATGAGTTCAATTTGTGCCTATATTTCAGATGTAATTTTATTTTCTGATGTAGAAAGTATTGTATTTTGAATTCTTAACATATCAACATTATTGTAAGAATTATATCAGGATGTAATTCGAATAGTCTATTATTTGTTAAATAGAATGGCATTAATTCTGTATGTAATATCTAATTGTTTTCATATATCTTACAGAATTTGAACGAACCCAATGCGGATAATCATGTATTCTTTCATGAATCAGAGATTGCAATTTAAATATAAAATTCTCAAACACAACGGCTCGCTATGATGACCTAATATACTAACCAACTTTGATGACAGACGAACCTGCTCTGTGTACCTATGGGAAAAAGCTATATATTTCCTGTTGAGGAAATTTTAGAAAATATTAAAATGAAAGAGGATAAAATATCGAAATAGCTTGATTTAAAAATGATTTTATGATAAATTAATACTTACGTGTATCTTTAGTTGAAATTAGATTGAATTTAGACATGCTTAAAAGTTGTTTGAAGTTACAGAAAAATAATAACTTTTAACATTTTTAAAGATATATTTTGACGAATAATTTATTAACTATTGTTAATTCAACAATGTGCCTATTCATTCAAACCAATATAAGTTAACGCTAAAATGAGCACGAATTACAAAATGATAACCAATGTAGACAATATAAAAGCATAATAGAAGCATAATATATTAGACAAAAACTTCATTTCTATTATTGCTTGAAAATGCATTTCAGTATGATGACAGATACTTAGAAAAACTAGAGACTTGGAATTTAATTCAAATGCAGTTACAAAAAAATAAAATCGAGGTTTACGAAGAAGTCGCAGTAATATCATTTGTGATATTATATATACCATCATTAAATGCTGAAGAAAGATACATTTACTAACTAGTTGCAAATTGATAATTGATATTCTAAAATTTAATGGGGCTAATTATTTTAAACTTACCATATTATACATATCTAACATTATCCGATATATCAATAAAGTAAGATACATATTAGATAGCATTATCTGTATGTAATGTGGATGATATATTCGAAAATGATTACATATTTAAAATGCATGCTATCTAGAAATATTTTCTCCTAAGTCAAATAATTCTATATAGTTTATTAGTACCATGGAAACATTTCTTCAAAATTGATACTATGCACGCATAGCCATTTGGGCGGCAGGAAAAACGAGAGTCGGAGGATGTTTTTTCTAGTACGTCAAAATAGTAACTCATGATTACGATGATTTATCGGTTGATATATTTTTCTGTGTAGTGTAATGAACAACGGTATATGTATAGAAAAAGCGCAACTTTGAAGACATCTTTCTTCAGGTTGGACAGATACTACAATACTTTATTTTATTTAGAAAACAATTGCTATACACTGACACAAAACACTCAAAGATTCAAAGAGTGGATCCATTTCAAGAAATTTTCCCCAAGATCCAATACATAATTTGAGAAATTCTCTATTAGACAAATTTTCTGAGATATGAACTTTCTAATTGATGAACTGTTTTCTATTTTCTATTTAGTGAATTCAATTAGAGGGTATAATTTTCTGACAATTGACCAAAATCGAAAAACGCTGCCCAATACTTTAAGTTGGTATGGGAACAGGGGGACAACTATGTGTGTAAGTGTGTAACTATTATTTTGTATGTGTGTAACTATTGATGAGTACATACATAGTTAGCTAAAAACTAAATGAAACATCGAATTTGATTTTTAAGAATCAAATATAGAAAAGCGGAAAATGTTATTCATATAATCGCTTCAAAACATGTAAAGAACGCTGACTGGACAAATAGCCCCCGTGAAAAAAAAAACCATGGTCAAAAAGCCCCCGTGCAAAAAAACATGTAAATGAACCCTCGGTGCAAAAAAATATCAATATACATAGCCGTATTCTTTTTTATTAATATATTTAATATTATTCATTGCGAATAAATTAAGGTAAACTATTACAAGTTTTTGTTATTACAGTAGAATTTACCATATTCGTGACCGGAAATTTCGCCGTAGGAAAATTCACTGTAAGAAATTTCGCCGCAAGAAAATTCGCCGTAAGGAATTTTCGCCGTAAAATATTTTTTTAACTCTTCAACTTTAGAACCCCAGACAAATTTAGGTAATCACCACATTAATTGTTAGAATTAGAGAGTCACAATAGTTTAACAAGGCACCAGATAGCAAACAATAACCATTTCATACAAAGAAAAAACAGAATTGAATGGACAATCAAACTAATATATTATTTCTTAGTTTGTTCTTTATTTTTTGTTAAACCTAATTTTGATGATGTCATGTAACTTTACATGAAATCAGATGGCAAACTTGTTACCAAATGCAATTACACGATCAACTTGTGTTATGTTTCATTGTCCAAATAAAATTGATTCATTTTTTATTTTACTATGTTTATCAATTTTTTAACGCTACATGCAATTTAAGAGGATAGCGCTAGGATTATACTCTTCAACTATACGAAGTCTTAGATTTTGTATTGGGTAGTCTTGTACCTATTCTTCATTTACTATCGCCTCTTCATTTTCTTCTTCCATCCGTTGTTGTTTGACCTCCCCAACATCCTCGCCGGGACGGAGGGGCGGCCAGGGGCGCCCCGGGTTTCAGCCACCCGAGGCACTGTGTGGGAGTGTGTGGGCCTAAGGGAAACCCGCATCACTCAGGAAGTTAATAACTGCCTGAGGATGGGTCCAAAGGTGCTCCAGTGAGTGAATGTTGTGTGTAGTCCTGTGTTGGTGTAGTGACGGACATTGTGTGAGAATGTGAGAGATCGTGCCCTGGTCGGCTTGGCAGAAGTCGCACCGATCAGAGTCCGACCTCCCAATCCTGTGCATGTAGTAAGGAAGAGAAGGATGGTGGCCACATCTCAGACGTGATAGGGTGACCCTATCACGACGAGACATGGCCGACTCACTAGGGTCGATGGCTTCCATCCGTGAGTGCAGTCACCGGTGCTTGTGTCCCTTTTAGTCACATTCCTTGGTAGGTGCTTGCATTCAAGTAGTAGCTTTTCTTCTTCCATGAGCATTATCACCGACGGTGATAGGTGACTTTGTTCACGAAGCCACTTTCCTTTCTAACTACTTCTTACATTCCCTTGTACTTAATTTCCTTTTGACGTCTGCGATATGGCCTTTGGTTCCGAAGCAGACGTTAAACTGAAATCAGACTAAAGGCACTATTCTACATAGTATTCATATTTAAATTCTCTGCTTTCTCTTCTTATCAATATCCTTTTAACAGGAGTTGGAGAAGGACCCTAGCAATCATTTTGGTGATCACTTTCAATTATTTGTCTGGGTTTCTTAAGCCGAGAGTTGAAAATAAAATTTACAGCTAAAATTCGTTATGGCAAAAATTCCTTTCGGTGAATTTTCTTACGGCGAAATTTCCTACGGCGAATTTTCTTGCAGCGAAAATTTCTAGTACCATCTATAACTCCTCTCACTATAGAGAGTTTGCTTCACTATAGAGGATTTAAGAGGTGCATACACACAGAGAACGGTTTTGTTAAATTTCTTCACTACAACAAAATATTTCTTTAAGTTAACAGTACGATTTTTGTAATGGATTATTGTTGAGGTTACTGAAAAAGTTTTGTTCATATTAACTTAAATATTGCTATGATAGCGATAAAATATTGTTAAATGTTTTTTTATTTATAACAAAATGTTTTTGTAGTAGTAACTTGAAAAATTTAGTTAAAATATAACATTGTTGTTTAACAAAATACCTTTGTCTTTATAAATAATAATTTTTGCTACAATAATATTATATTTTTGTTGATATATTTTTTACTATTAACAATTTTATATTGTCATTAGTAATAATTATCTGCCATTTCTTTTTGTTATTAGGCTTCATATAAATTTTTAGTTACCACAATATGTATTCATTGTTCGTACAGAATCAATATATATATAAATTTATACGTGTTTCTTGAGTGCTATTTTGCATCGATATTCCCACGTATGTCCCACGCGTGATGTCCCTCATCTGTTTTACGCGGGAAATAGTTATGCATTGAGTCTTGGGGCAAATCTTAATGGTAAAAATATCGATACATATTACAGCAAGTTCACTCTGAAGCCTTTTTTACGTATCATAACTACGTAAGTAATGATACACATTATGTAGGTATCTATGTAGGTATTGATTAATAAAACCTAGTAAGAAACTAGGTAGGTTACCGTAGGTAGGTGGGAATTGATAAATATTAATAGATAGCTATTTTAAAAATATTCAATTAAAATTTTCTATTGCTTGTCATTATAAAAAAGAAAAGATACGGTATCAATAGAATATTAAATAATATTTATCTATAATTTCTTTAAATGGCTTGCATGTTTTCATATTGGTTATACTTCATTCCAATCCTACATCTACCATGTCCAGGATGGCTGTGAGGTTAGCGCCGCAGACTGGGGTTTGGCGATCGTCGGTTCGAGTCCTGAATGTACCACTGCATTTATATGTTTATTTATTCACATTTAATTTGTGTATAACAACATGTAACATTAATCTAATTGATATGCAGCCAAATTTACATATACACCATATGCAATAATATAAGAAATACTAATTAAAACAGCATAATCTATTTTATCAGTTAAAATAACAAGATGGTTTTGTTGCTACAAAAAATTAATTGTGTTACTTTAAATATACTTTTTGTTGACATAACAAAATACATTTTTTGAAGTAACAGTAATGTAATGTTACTATAACTAATAAGCTCTAGTTATTGTTAGCTTAAAAAATTTAGTGTAACTATAACAAAAAAACCTTATCAAAAATATATATTTACTGTATCAAAATTATTTTGATGGCTCATAGCTGACTAACTTATTTTGTTGATACAACCAAAAACCTACTTTTTTTTGTTGTATCAACAAAACCGTTCTCTGTGTGTAGAAAACTGGCTCATTTATGGCACATAATTAAATATACTGTAACTAGTTTACTCTATGTATAGATGCATCGAAAACTTATGGCCATTTTATGACAGAAAGAACCTAATATGTTTCCTACAGTAGCGGACAAAATATAAGGGTAGGCAAAAACAATTTATCTAAATCTTTAATTTCATAAAAAGTACAAACCACACATTATTGAAATTTTGCACGTATATTCATATAGAACTCATATGTACTCGTATGAAATGTCAAAGCATTTGGACAAATATTCTAGGAAGAGTTCCATATTTTACTTCAAACACTAAATTTTGCTCTGGTCAAAAGTTAAGGGTAGCCATCATAAACTTTGAAATATTCGATGATATTGGCAATTAACTTAATAATTTCTGAATAATTCTTTGCTATATCGCTCTAATACATCTTCAACCACAATTTTGCACAATATGAAGGAGTTATCCATCTTCTATTCATCCTCGAGAAATGTCCACAATTCTTCCACATTTCTTGAGTTTCTTCTCTAAGTACAGTCTCCAATTATTATCCAAACAATCTCAATTCAATTTAGGTCAGGACTCTGTGAAAGCCAGCTCATTAGAGCAATTTCTTCTTCTTCTAATAGAGTCGTAACTTTTTATCTGAGTAGTAGGGTACGTTGTCCTGCTTGAAACTCTGTGGTTGAGGGTCAGCTGCTTGTTGACAGGGGAGAGTATGATGAAGAAAGAGCTGTTTTATACTTCTGCAATAACTCCTCCTTGTAGACGAACAATGGGACCAGGTCCGGCAGAAAAAATGACCACCAAGACCAACACACTACCTCCTCCAAAATTAACCGTTTTCTTGACGCAGTTCAGAGTTAACATTTCCCCTACTTTACGTTTAATTTGTACTTTCCTATAAGAACCAAAGACTTCTATTTTTCTTCCATCATCACTAGAATGTACTTTCGACCACTGATCAATCGACCAAACGACATAGTCATGACAAAACACAAGTATCACTTTCCGTTTCTGTTTTGAGATTGGAAGCTTTGATGCAGGGACAAATTATTGCAAACCAACTTGTTGAAGTCGAAGCGAAAAAGTAGACTGGGACACCTTACCACCAGATATGACATCTATCTCACGAAAAATTTGACCAGAATTAAGTGTTGAAACTACCTTGCAAGCTACTTTGAAGACTTGCATGATCTTCTCTCAGCAATGCTTTGGGAAGTCTACCATTCTTCGGTTTGGAATCTACAACTCCATACTGCTTATGTTGAGCCACAATATGTTGCACAATTCTTTTGGACCTCCATGTGGCAATAGAAATCTCTTGAAATGACAATTAGATACTGTATCAGAGGGGAAACTTGTAGACATTTCTTGAGGATGAATAGAAGATGGATAACTCCTTCATATTGTGCAAAATTATTAGAATTTTGTGGTAGAAGATGTATTAGAGTGATATAGCAAAGAATTATTCAGAAATTATTAAGTTAATTGCCAATATCATCGAATATTTCAAAGTTTATGATGGCTAACCTTAACTTTTGACCAGAGCAAAATTTAGTGTTGGAAGTAAAATATGGAACTATTCCTAGAATATTTGTCCAAATGCTTTGAAATTCAATACGAATACATATGAGTTCTATATGAATATACATGCAAAATTTCAATAATGTGTGTTATGCACTTCTTATGAAATTAAAGATTTAGATAACTTATTTTTGCCTACCCTTATATTTTGTCCGCTACTGTAAAGACAAGAGGCTAGAATCCGCTAGGGCTCTATTAATCATGATCGTTCAGGTGTTCAAATTGTCTCTTCTACTGAACATGCAGCTCGCTACAACGACACATTTATTATATTCAAAGGAATAACAATTTGCAATCAACATTTAATGTATTGATTTTCAGTATTTTGATTTTAATACTCTTTTCTTTCACATTTTCTTTGATTGACAGTTACAGTTATACCTACCTTATTATTTCGTCAAGTATAAAGTTATATAAATATTTAAAAATTTTCATTTAATAACAATCTGAAATTGCTTACCTTCATTAGCATTTCTTTGAAATGCTTCTAAAGAGAACTTGCAAAGTTTAAATCCCCAACTGAAGTACAACCTCAGTTGCGAATAGCGTCCATTGCTCGGCATAGCGGACACATTTCCGGTACATGCGTACTTTCCGTTGTACGAGCTTTACCTGTATATTAAAAATTATCGCTAACAAAAACTAGTATTTGTTGCCTTGTGTTACTTTTTGGTATATTTTCAATAAGTTAATAACTTAGTTTAATTATTGTCTTTGTGACTAAATCACTGATAGGGATCTTCAATTCGTGCACAAAAAATTACCACTGACATTTTTTTCCATTCTACAATTATTTAATTCTTTCATAAATTTAATACAGGCATCCCCCGCTTTAGTTACCAAATCACGACTCAGATTAGTTACCGAACGGTAACTAAAGCGAATAAAAGTAACAAGAAATTTATAATTGTCACTCCTTGATTATATATCTCATTTTCTATAAGTTATAGAAAGAAAATTTGTTTTAGAGTTCTTAAAGTACTACGCATAAAACATATTAATAATTATATACAGTCTTTCATTGTTTGTGACTGTGATGAAAAAGTTTAAAGTCGTGCATTTATGAAATGTTTCAAAATCCATCCATAGCTTAACTCACACTCAGTATGGGTGGGTTATTAATAGATACTTAGATTTCTATAATTATTGTGCTACATTTAACAAAGATCAGTTTTATGCTCTATGAGACATTTTTGGTAGTAGGGTACTAAGTTCCAAGTTATTGGTTGGTTCTACAATTTCGGACACGTCAGAAAAGAAAATATAATTATTATTTCAAGGTCCTCTCTAGGCTCCGGGAAAAAAATGAGTTTATAACATAATATTATAGAACTAAGGTCTACGATCATCATTTTGCAAACTGCATACAATTCGGTTCAATATATATTTTATAATTTGTTTTTAAAGTTTTTTAATACTTTGTGAGCAACAATTGAGCGAATCACTAATCTGGTGCTCAAGAAGAAGATTGTACACTCTTTGTTTTGATTACAAATTTGAATTTTATAAACAAACCATACGTTTTCGGCTTTTATTTCAGATATTAATTGTTTCCTAAAGTATATAAACGTTTCAATTATAGGTTCCTTCAATTGTATTACCTTTACACGAATATTAAATGGATTTATTAAACATAATACTTAGTTGACAATCAAAACAAATGGTGTACATTCTTTTTCTTCAGGCTGAAAATCTCTTAAGTTAGTAAGTTTTGATTATAAAAATCTTTAAAAATCATATAAAATTAAAAATATGCTACCAAATTCGATGCAGTTTGCAGCAAAATGATAAGAAACATTAGCCTCGTTGAATAAGGCAATAAAAATATTTGCTTGGAGGGGACCTTTAACTTCCATTCTAATTGGTAGCATGGATACCAATTGAAATAAAAGTTAAATAATGATTAATATATAAAGATTTTCACGTGTTTGAAAATATGGAACCGTACAATTACACGGAACTTGCCCTAAAATAGGACATGTTGAATTTCTGAACCAATTTCTTCTAATAACCTCATCTGGATTATAATTTAATGTTTTTTTTTAGTTACCGTGAAATAATCACAAAAAATGTCTCCGTTTTCTATGTCTACGAACGGTTCTTATTTCGAATCATGACTCGAAATAAGTACAACTTTTGTTAAAGTGAGTTGTACTTAAAGCGAGGCTTGCCTGTACTTCCGTATTAATTAGTTATTACTAAAAATATTTCACCTAAGATTAGGTTAGCGATTGGAGGAGTGTAAAGGGGCCTTTACACGGTAAGTGCTCAGTGCCACTTTGTGGTGACACTGCTCTATGCCACGCCCACTTTGCTACTTGCCCCACCCTTTTTGGCAAAACTTAGTGGTGACCAAGCTATCGCTCTGAGAGCGAACGCTCACCACAAAGTGCCACTGTCTGTCAGTAGCGATTGTCAGACAATCAACAACCCCTTTCATTGGCCTAGTTGAAGAGCACCCATGCCTATGGAAAATAAAATCAAAAGATTATAAAGATAAAACACTAACAGCGTTAGTGTTTAATAGCATATTAGATGCTAACCACGATACTAAAGTGCCAGTGCCCACCAAAGCACATTCTGCTCGTGTAAAGGCGCTAAGCTACTTGGTGGCCAGTGTGGTGAAAAAAGTGTGGTGAATAGTGGCACTGACCAGTGCTCGTGTAAAGACCCCTTAAAGGGGCCTTTACACAGTAAGTGCTCAGTGCCACTTTGTGGTGACACTGCTCTATGCCACGCCCACTTTGCTACTTGCCCCTCCCTTCTTTGCAAAACTTGGTGGTGACCAAGCTATCGCTCTGAGAGCGAACGCTCACCGCAGAGTGCCACTGTCTGTCAGTAGCGATTGCCAGACAATCAACAACCCCTTTCATTGGCCTAGTTGAAGAGCACCCATGCCTATGGAAAATAAAATCTAAAGATTATAAAGATGAAACGCTAACAGTATTAGTGTTTAATAGCATATTAGATGCTAACCACGATACTAAAGTGTCAGTGCCCAACAAAACACATTTTGCTCGTGTAAAGGCGCTGAGCTACTTGGTTGGCAGTGTGATGAAAAGAGTGTGGTGAATAGTGGCATTGACCAGTGCTCGTGTAAAGGCCCCTTAAGGGTCTGACTCAATAGCTACAAAATGCATATTTTACAGAATATAGCAATGAATAATGTTCGATAAATTCAAAAACTACTTCTGGTTATTTTATTCATTTTGAAATTATTGGTGTTTGAATGTGATGTATTTTTGATCCGGGGTTATTTACATGTTTTTGTCTAGGAGGTATTTGACCGGGGGGTTATTGTCCAAGGGGTTTTTTTCACGGTTTGTTTTTGTCCTGTAATCGTAAAGAACTTATACTGACATAAATAAATATATCTTTACGGTTTTCAGGTGTTTTGACTGAACCTAAAAACAAATATAAGATAACAGTCAAAATTGTGGTTTCAATTTTATTGGTTCATCATATAGTGAATAAAGGATTTAGGAGATTCTTCCTTGTTCACATCTTGATCTTTAGCAAATTTTCACTCTTTGTATAAAATTTCAAAACAATGTTGAAATACTGCTTTAAAATTAATCTCTCTAATTTACTATTGTTCACTCAAAATGAAAACCATTTTTCATCCCAATTAGCAACGAATAAAAATTAGTCGAATTTTGAATGCTTTGAAAATACATATAGCATAGTTACTTGCAAGATGCAAGTAAATTGCATCTTGCATTTTAAACTTTTTACTCACCAATTCAAAACTATAAATTTACAGTACACGGGGAAAAAATCCGCCTGGCAAAATTCCACACTGGCAAATTTCCACGAGCAGAATTTTACAGGGCAAAATTCCTAGAACCATCTGATAACCAAACCCATGTACGCACTTATTTAAACCGTAATATTTTGTATAAATGACATAGGCAAAATGATAGATGATTTCCATACTCTTATAGCCCATAAATGTATGTAGTTTAAGAAATATTAAAAAGAAAATACAATAAAATGAGAACTTTTCGTTGGTTCTATGATGATTATGAAATTTCAAACGGTTCTAGGAGTTTTGCCCGGCGGAATTTTAATTGCGGCGGCAAAATGCAATTTAATTGTATCTTGCACGCAATTACTATAAATAATAAATACAGAACATCTTTTAATTTAACTGTCATATCTCCTGACAGTATTTTAGAATTCACTTATCACCACACAGAAATTGATAAAAAAATACAGAACATCTTTTAATTTAACTGTCATATCTCCTGACAGTATTTTAGAATTCACTTATCACCACACAGAAATTGATAAAAAAAGTATATGTATTCAACCAAATAATATCAATTCCACTTTTTTTCGATAACAAAAGAAAAAACTTTACCAATTAAAATAACTACTTACCCTAACCAGGTACCAACAGAAGAAGGCAAGAGACTATCGGTAGCTCTTCAAATTTGTTTGTTATGCGACTTGAAAATGTAAGATTAAAATTTAATTGTAATCATTAATCAATTGGGTCCTGAATTTTGCTCTAGCTATATTAAGACCATAGAGTTATGATAAACTACTCTACAGAAAGGAAGTGTTGCAGCGATTGCAGGACGCTAAGGAAGACGGTGTAAAACCTTATTTTGTTTCAGTTATACCATTTCTCCATTAAATTTTGTTTCAGTTATATCATTTCTCCATTAAATTTTGTTTCAGTTATATCATTTCTACATTAAATTTTGTTTCAGTTATATCATTTCTCCATTAAATTTTGTTTCAGTTATATCATTTGTCCATTAAACTGACGCTAGATTGCCAGTCACGTGACCCAAAAATAAGGATTTTAGCGTCCCGCAAGATGCGATATTATTTGGCGACTGACTCACCACTTGATTAAGACATATTGTCTTAACTATAATAAATAGTTCACGTAGAAAAGATACCTTCATTGATGAACTACACTTCAAACAGTATATGTAGAATGTAGTACCTACATTGCAAATAGAGCTAAGGGTCTTTCCCATTTGACGACCCCCACCAAATTTAATTCAAATTATTTTTTTATAGGTACTTTTGTCCATAGAATCAGAAAATCAAAACCGTTTTTTGCAGAAATTAATTGTTTTTGAGATATGAGGGTTTAAAGTTATTTATTTCCTATGTATTACTGAAGGATTGAGAACTTTGAAAAAACTCTTGTTTTCACGCTTTTTGGCCAACTTGTTGTATCCGCTAGTTTGTTGTACTTCACACTTCATGATTGTTTAATGACCTGGCAGGGGGGTATGGGGGGCGACATGCCCCCATTACACATATATCAGCATTGAAGTAATAGATTGAAAATATCATGGAAGCTGGAAATATTTTAAGTATATGTATTTAGGGGGGCGTTCCGCCCCCTTAGCCCCACTGCCAAGTCATTAATAAATCTTGAAATGTGCAGTACAACAAACTACATTACTGTTTCATGTGAAAAATCTATATTGTTTAAGTAATTTCAATGAAAACACGAGTTTTTCAAAGTTCTAAATCCTTCAGTAATACATAGGAAATAAATAACTTTAAACCCTCATATCTCAAAAACAATTAGTTTCTACAAAAAACAGTTTTGATTTTCGGATTCTATGGACAAAAAAATATCTAAAAAATTTAATTTAAATTAAATCTGGTGTGGGTCGTCAAATGGGAAAGATCCGGAGCTAATTAAAGTAGTCCAGTAATATATTTTATTTTATTACTGAAATTATTTATTACGAACAGGATTTTAAACGCTAGAACTTTAGCAGGATACGAATGTCTATTGTACCGTTCACATTAGCGTTTTTTTCACTGCTGGGATTGCATACATACTAAATACTTTTGACGAAAATATGACGTAAAATAGAAAATGAAAAATAGTTGTCTACAATAGTTATCATTTATTCCCACGTAACAAGGATACCTTGCAATTCAGGCATGATCACAAGTGATAGAGTTGTAATAGTTAGGTAAGTTATCGGACAGTTACACATATTCCATCATATAAGTAAATGTCTATAATTAATATGACATTTTACCTTGCTATTTGTTGATTGAACATGCCCTACCATGCCAAATAACACAACTCAAGATGAGCTTTTTCACGCGGCGTTGAGAAATGAGGCCAATCTGGACTGCGGCGCCGAAGGAATGTTTTGAACGACGGCCTAGAGCTATTACACGTACTTGAACGGACGTAGGAAGCCGGTTCAGTCTGGCTCTGACAAATTTTTGATTTCAAAGATTTACCATCGAATATGGCAACTCTACAAGCTACGGCCTCGGCTGGCGTACGGCGGATTATAGTCCTAGAGAAAACTCATCGGGCCGTGGGTGAGTATTCCTACGACCGATTTGCTATTACACGCTCCGGTCTGAACATTTTGGCCGTAGGAAGCTGGTACGTGTAATACGGCCTTAATAGTTTTGACCCTAATAAGGCTCTATCCAACTTTCAACTATTGGTCATAAATTTCGATGTTAGGTCCTGGTTTTCCATATTTCTCCTGATGATAAATAGAAATCTTTCTATTTGAAAGCTTGAAACCGAAAAAATAAAATCTTAAAGACTGAGTTTGAAAGACCTCTGATAATATGGATTTCCCGTTGAGTATGAATCTTTTCAATAAGTTCTGTTAACCTATAATAAGTATTCTTGGTAACAGGGGTTGGAAAAGGACCCAAGTAATTATTTGACTGGGGTTCTTAAGCCGAGAGTTAAAAAATTCTTTCGGTGAAAATTACTTAAGGCCAATTTTCTTGCGGCGAAATTCCTATAGTACCAAATATAATTATTGAACGAAATGTTTATGAACTTGTTGACGGGACAAAATTTTGGATGTATTCTATTGTTTAAAAGGAATATTGGAAAGAAATATATTCTATTTTATTAACCTTTTTTTTCTGCAGAGTTTGAATTTAGACTAACTTTATTATATTGAATTGATGTCACACCATTATTTGTTGGTACAGATGAAAATGAATTTGTCAATTAAAAGAGAAAAAAAAATTATCTTTTATTTACAATGAGATATTAAATAGTGACTCTTATAGGCCGGAAAATTTTGTCATCTAAATGCATGGTTGTCATTTTTAAATCACTCAGTGCAACAGTGACTCTCAAACAGTGTGCCTCAGATGTTTCACAGATGCGCATCGTAGAATTTCTGAAACATCTGAAACAACGAGAGGCAAATGTACGCAAAGATGACTATGCTATACTATTTTCTTTATTTAATCATTTCATTGCTCCAATATACTCTTCTTACAATTTGCATTTGCTTTGTAAGTATTTCACATGTTGAATGTTAAAAGCTTATAGATATTTGAGAAATATAGCTGTGAAGATATGTATGTTGATCTTGTTTCCATTAAATAGGTTATATTTTTTTAATAATTCATAGTATCATGATCTATCTCAAATAGTTCAGATTTAAGAAAATTAGAAGTTCTTCATATTTCGAAAACCATACTAGTATGGGAGATTTGGCTCTAAGATCACCATTTGTGGTAAAAAATGGTTACAAGTTGAAATTTGCTCCAGACTTCCCATATAGTATGTTGATTAACAAAATAAAAAAAGTGCCATCGATTGGACATTGGGAAACCGTATTTTCAGATCCCCAAAATTGTAGTCGAAAGCGCGAATTAGTCCAAATTCAATTTTTCCAAATAAGGTCATGTTATATTATTTTTTAGCATTTTTTATACTGATTAACTTTTTAAGAGTAGTTACGTCTCAAATTAAACATATAAAGAGTTACACGAACATTATTGGACAATAAAATCATTTGAAACTACAATCTCTTTCAACATTATAGATATATGTCAAAAATATTGTTGTCATCTTTAGTTTCCGGTTCATCATCACTGTTGAAGTCATCAACTGTTCAGATTACCTGCAATATACACCAAAAAAGTACAATAATTTTATTATCATGGATGAAACTGCACCCAAAAAATCCTTTAAATCAACATTTTTGCCACCATTTCTTGTGCGTTTGAGCATCAAACTCCGCAGCATTCGCCACATGTTTAAACGCTTCGGACAACGTACTGTCGATACGAGCATGTTTTCCAGACACATGAGTTTTCCGTACCTAGCTTTAAAAAAATCGGATTCATTCTCTTTCTATAGTTAGGCTAGTTGAAAAATTTATAAGTCCATGGAATAAAACTTTGAAATATAAATAACTCTGATTTATTGACTTTCATCAGTGACTGTGGTGTGATTTGGTCATCTGTCATCACCGGAGCAATAAAACCATTTTATAATTTCTGTCCCTACTCTTTTGGCTGAATTTTTAAGTCGTTGACCACGGACCAATGTACGAGTCGATAATGACATCCAGAAGAGCCTGTATAACAAAAAGTCACCAAAGCCCCAATCAAAAGGAACAAACGGTGTCCGGAAAACTACCAGACGGAAAACTGCCGAAACAGAAAACTGGCAGGCGAAAAACTGCCAGTCACTTACTGATTTTACTGACTTAAGTCAGTAATAACATTTTGATTTATAAAAAACTACTTTTGCTCTTAGTTAAAGGAGTTAAGGGAACATTCATTTTTACTTAGTATACAAAACAAAAATATAGTTTTTTTCATTAGAAAAATACATAAAATATATTGTTATATAAATATTACATTAAAAAATGAAATGCATGATACAAATTAAAAAATGAAACCTTTCTTAGAAAATACTAAAAGAAGAAGAAACAAATAAATGATTGTATTAGGGATAGAGTACAATTTTTTTGTTCACACAACGCATCTCTACATTATCATTTCATAACTGGTTTAGTGTCTAATTATTTCATTTTTTTTTATAATTTGATAATTGAACATGACTTCAAGCTTGATATTCGCTTGTACTCATCATAAAACAAATTTGATCGATGTTTGTGAAATATCTAGAATTTGCAACACAACATCTACGATTATTAAACTGATATTACCAACCTAATTCCCTGACAATTTCACTCGATCGAATTGGATTGCATATAAATTAATAATACTTTATACATATAAATGAAAATTGTAAAAATTATGGTGTTAGTGCTATATAGATTAAAATTGCAAAAGTAATAAATATTGAACATACATATAAGTGATGTAACATACACTTAATTTATAACTGTAAAAAATGAATGTCACCTTTATCACTTGACGAATGGCTAACGCTGTTTTTTTGTGAATTAAAATGTTCTTAGAATGTGTTTATCAAAAGTCAAAAAATACATAAATTGCCAATACGTGACTGGCAGTTTTCCGCTTGGCAGTTTTCCGCCTGGCAGTTTTCCTTGTACCGGAACAAACAGTTGAAATCTCTTGCATCGCTTCGTAACAACATCTGCCAAAACAGAAGTAAGAGGCTACCTGACCCAAAGGCTTTCTTTCATCTCATGGTAATGATCACCGAACTAGCAGGGAACATTCAGCATTTCTTTCGATATGAACCAACGGCAACAACTGAACCTTTGTCATTGTTTAAAGATTGAAAGAAGGAATGATGAGAAAGTCTGATTAAATGTTACTATGCAAAATTGCAAAGGTCATCATGCTAGAATAAGAGACAATGCAAAAAAAAGACATAGCACAAAACAGCCCTTTCGTCATCGATGTAGGAGCATTATTATTTGCTACACAGAGTCAGTTGGCAAAAGATAGACTCATACATTTCAATTGCTTTTACTTACATAATGCATTTTGAAGAAACATTATGATAATTCAGCAGAGGTGGTATTTGGTGGTTAAAACACGAAAACATCAAAAGTCAAGAGCACAAGTACCGAAACATCATACTAAAAAAGTTTAATGTTCAGTTCCAAGTGGACGACCCTTTTCCGTTTACACAAGAGCGCTCTTATATTTTTACACCACGAACAAGGCAGGATTGATACATTTTCTGTAAATCAAACTTAGGAGGGAAAACATCAAATTAACTAATTGTTCTGGTGATACTGATATTGCAAAGATTACTCTTGATAAGCGAAGTCCACAACTACATTTGCTGTTGCAGATGACAAAAGACAAAGATATCACTGTAATGTTGGTTCACCTGGAACATTGAGAACCATCTTGACATCTACTTTTTGAAAAATGATGATTGCCTGAATATCAAACAAATTTACAAGGAACCTTTGCTTTTTCTATATGCCTTCATTGGTTGTGATACAACGTCGTCAATAGTTGGAAAAAGGAGATCAAATATTCATAATTTGAGCACCAAATCTGAATCATTGAAAGAGCAAGTTAAAATATTCTGTTGCCCATAGAGTGATCAATCTGAAGTTGATCAGTAGAAATCAAGGTGTTCAAATTGTAACCGTTGTAGATATCAGATGTATGCTGATTTGGCATGCAAGGGAATCATTACTCCCGAAAATATTCCGCCAACCGAAAAGACAGCTCACTAGCACGGTCTGCGAAGCCATTATAAACTCATACAATATTCCATGATCACGACTTCAATATTCAGCCAAAAGAGTAGGGACAAATATTAGAAAACGGTTTTATTGCTCCGGTGATGACAGATGACCAAATCGCACCACAGTTACTGATGAAAGTCAATAGATTTTAATGCAAGGTAAAATATTATATACCCTGAGTTGTTTATATTTCAAAGTTTTATTCCATGGATTTAAAAAAATTTCAACTAGCCTAACTATAAAAAGAGAATGAATCCGATTTTTTTAAAGCTAGGTACGGAAAACTCATGTGTCTGGAAAACATGCTCGTATCGAAAGTACGTTGTCCGAAGCGTTTAAACATGTGGCGAATGCTGCAGAGTTTGATGCTCAAACGCACAAGAAATGGTGGCAAAAATGTTGATTTAAAGGATTTTTTGGGTGCAGTTTCATCCATGATAATAAAATTATTGTACTTTTTTGGTGTATATTGCAGGTAATCTGAACAGTTGATGACTTCAACAGTGATGATGAACCGGAAACTAAAGATGACAACAATATTTTTGACATATATCTATAATGTTGAAAGAGATTGTAGTTTCAAATGATTTTATTGTCCAATAATGTTCGTGTAACTCTTTATATGTTTAATTTGAGACGTAACTACTCTTAAAAAGTTAATCAGTATAAAAAATGTTAAAAAATGATATATAGCATGACCTTATTTGGAAAAATTGAATTTGGACTAATTCGCGCTTTCAATTAAAATTTTGGGGATCTGAAAATCAGGTTTCCCAATGTCCAATCGATGGCACTTTTTTTTTTGTTCATGTACATACTTTATGGGAGGTCTGGAGAAAATTTCAGCTTGTAACCATTTTTTTCCCAAAAAATTTCCAATTCTACCATACTATATACCTTCACCAAACTGCAACAATAGTTTATTTCCTCTTTTAATTGTTATTGTAGATAGCTAATCATCTTTTGATTCATTTATAAAAGCTTAATTTTTTTTCCAATTTTTTTTGTAGAAACTTTGATGTTTCTGTAGAAACTTTGAGAACCACTACTGTACATCAGGATACAGTAACATAGGGTATGGTAATCAGCTGATCGAATCTATAGTTTGACGTGACCACCGAGTGACTGGAAATGGCGACTCTGACCACACTTTGAAACATGGAAAAACCTACCTAAACTTAGTCACTTCTAAATTTAATTTTTTCTTGTCAATTACTAACTAGGCATTGCTTAAATTGTATTTCCATTATTTTTTTCCTTATTAGTTATTCATAGGAACTACAATTTAGCAGTTAACAAGCACTAGTTTAGGCTCCTAGGTAACATATTTTCAAGACCCTATTTTTCATAGATAAGTTTAAGAAATGAACAATAAAAACACACCTGAATTATATCTATATATTCAACTTTAAGGTGCAATCGCCATTTTCGCTTTTCTTTTGCACGAAACCCTTATAAAATGACTTCAAACTTCTCGATATTAACATGCAAATACGAGGAATTATGAGCCGCTCGGTCACAAACAAGGAATGTGTTGTTGTGGTGACGTCATATTTTTGTGTCGTCTGCTAGGTACTATACCCGATTATGCTCCTGTACCCTGACTGTACATAGTGGCACAAATGTGTACCAAAACGTAGTCAACGTTTTAAAATATTTTACCTGCCAAACTTTTTACTTTGGATATCTAATGTTTTGGATTGAAAAAATTTACGACACTTATTCAGAATATTTTTGTAAATTTGTGTAAAATGTACGTTATGGAATTATGGACGGGACTTCAAAGAATAGAGTCAGTCAGCTGTGGTTCAGTGTGATTGCAAAGTGAGTAACAGTAGGTTGTACGTTATCGCGCTCTCTCCCCCAACACTCTAGGCTATTTTGTGCTCTCCTTATAAGTACCTACACTGGGTCAAGAAACTACTCCAACGGGTGAACAATGAGTCTAAGGGCTTCTAACCCTACTCTAGTGAACAGCAAATGTGATTAACTCAATGACTGCTATTAACAATGAAGCAAAATCCATCTGACTTTTCTTCTGTGAGTATTTTAATGCAATATCTAACTAGGTAGTAATAATGCAATATCTAACTAGGTAGTAATATAGCAATATCTAACTAGGTAGTAATATAGCAATGGTAACTAGGTATGTTATGCCGAGTGATAACATCGGCATGATATTCAGCAAGAAATAATCTGCATATATATGATAAGAACCCTTAGTAATGCAGTCTCTATCAATATAGGTACTTACAAAGAAGTAACGATACCGTCATATTAGTTGTTATAGTATTAAAAGAAATCTAAACATTGAATTCTACTAAAATTATATCCTTACAATGAATAGCACCGTGACAATAAAACATAAGAAAGTGTTTTTCTCCACGATACTAATAAGTAATAGAAATCAAGGTATTGCGAGAGAAATAAGATTCAATATATTTATTAATATTTAACTATAGAACCACCAATGGTCTGTTGTTAAGATACATGTTGAATTTGTAATAAAGTTATTAAGTATTCATGTAAACGTATTATTTTATTATTTTGTTACAGCGATGCATCGTATACTACACTTTAATTAAAGATTTTGAATAGAAAGGTTAATTATATCAACTATATGATTAAATTTCCTGATGATGGATGAATGGTAATTTTTCTAATCGAAAGTTTGAAAAAAGTTTCAACGTTCAGTTTAAATAACCTTTTAATAATATGGTTATTGGTATCCCGTTGAGTATTGATGTTTATTTTTCTATAGGAAGTGGCTGGGTAGGATCTTCACAGTGTACCC